>JBAJMU010000004.1:11663299-11767864 GCA_037952995.1 Hyposoter didymator | reverse complement strand
CATCTGTCGTCTCTCTTTCCAACTTCATCCCCTTGACCATCACACCCCATGTATAAATACGACTTTTCCCTCATCCATCGATCCTGCGTCTCCAATCGACCATTCGACCTAACCACAACCACGTGGTCAATAATAATCCTTCATTTTTGTCGTAACCTTTTTATTATCGTTCGCATTCATTTTATTTATAAATTTTTAATAATTTTTTTTTTTCATTGAATTATCCATCGAATTTAATACGAAATGTGACTCGTTGCAATTTTTCATTACAAAAATGAAAAAAATGCCGAATTCCAGTGGATCCGGATAATTTCTGAATATTTCGAATTTCGAAAAAAAAAGAAAAACAAAAACATTTTTTCAAATTTTTTATTTTCTTCAAAAATAGTTTTGACGACTTTTCTCAAATACTATACACAGTCGTTGTTATTATTCTCGATAGAAAGTGCGTTAATGGCGTTTTGAAATTGAATTAATTGTTGGAATATTTTACAAAAGGAAACGATCGCGATTTCAATAAAAACCATTTCGACAGAGTTCGTCGATAGTTTGAGCTACTGAAACTATTTTACTCCTTCCTCCGTCTCTCATTCTCTTTTGTCGCTTTCCCAATGACCAACAAACAGAACGTTGCACAGATTATTTTCTACGTGTCCAAATTGTTTTTTTTTTTTTTTTGGTTGCAACGAAATTCTGTAAACATTCAAAGAAGGCACAATTTTTTTAGGACGAAAAGGAAAAAGTGAAAATGATAGTCACAAGAAATGGAGAACGACCCGGTTTCATGCGGACTCGCGTATGTGATTCCGTGATGTTGTGTCAGGTTTACATAGCGAAGGACATGGGAATTTTGGTGGTTGGTAAAAGGAAACGTAAAATCAAAGTATTTGTGTGTGTCCGATGGGATGACGATCGGGTGAAGTTGAGCGTGGAAATCGACAGGCATTGTCAGACCGATCAATCGTCCGATAAGTTACGAGACCGTAGCAGCAGTGCGAAAAAGAGAGTGAGAGAGGGAGAAGTTTGATTGACGCCCGAAACGATAAGGGTTGACGGGACGAATCAACGTAACGTAAAGCGAGAAAACCGCGTGCCAGAAAAACTAAACACACCAACGGATAATTGCATAAATATAATAACGAATTCGCGACACTGGCGATGAATGAATTTTTGGAAATTTGTCATTAGATTTCCTTTTGGAATTTATTATCGTCGACTTTTCGACACATTAGAAAAATGTAAAAACACCTCAACGTTTTGCATTTACTGGAATGCAATTTGTAAAAAGCTAGAAAAGCTCAATGCGAGAAAATGGCAATGCGCGAATGATTTTTTGAATATTTTCGTTTTCGTATCGTCGACGAGAATAAAAAATGGTCGTAGAATAAGATTTGGTCATTTGGATGCAGCAGGGGGGTCTCGTAAGGAATGACGAAAGTTGGAGGGTACGTTTTTTTCACCCCCGTCGTGTTCCAAGTCCAAGTCTAAGGGTTGTCAGAGCGTTCGTCCTTCATCCTTCGTAATATAACCGGGAAGACTTGACCGTGTACGTAGGAAGACGTATTCGATCCCTCGCGAAAAAACCCCCTTAACTTCCGGCCGAAAGTGCCGCTGCATAAATTGCCTGTACATCTCAATTCACCCCCAACGGTGTGACCATCCCTTACATGTCCTGCCTCTCCTATTTATATATACATATATAGTCATGTATATATAACGCCCCATGTCAGCGCAACCCCTCGCTGCGTCCTCGCATTATCATTCCCTCCGTCCCTCCCTCCACCTCATCTCCCTCTTGCCTCACCCCCAGCCCGGCATCTCACCCCGCCGTGTGTCTTTCCGAGGGAAACCTTTTTTCCCGCCTGCTGCCTGCCTAGAAATCTCTCTTTCACCTCGTCAACGTTTCGCACGAGTCATCATCGACTCTTTGGAACAAAAAATAAGAAAAAGAGAAAAAGCCAACGATGAATTGTCACCCCGGAACAAGCCCGTTGCGAGATGACAATTTTCAACCCGCTACATCGATATTTCTCTTTCGCCGACGTTTTCGCTGCAGCCTTTGCCTCTCCCGAACGACCGCAGAATCGAGCCAACCGGTCGGAAGTATCGAATTTAGAGAATTTATCCAATTCATCGAACGTATCGAACGTAATCATCAAAAATATTTAAAAAAAAGGTTCTCGTGATTTTATTATGTCGTTCACGTACCTCGAACGTCTAACAACGTGTTTTTATTCACTTTTGCACATTTTGCAATTGTCCAATCTTGAGAATCTCCTCGTTGGCTGATATGCAGCATCCCCTCGTTCCAAGGGGTAGATTTTCTACCAACTTTATCGTAAACGAAAGAAAGTCGAGAAGGAGGGAGAATTTATTCAGATGGGAGGTATGTGTATAGAGAAATTTGGGAATTTGAGTACACACGTGACGTCGTGGTAGGGATGAAAATCACAAGAGTGGAGGCTGAGTTAAGGGTGAAAATAGAGGGGCAAGGGGATTGCAATTACTATTCTTACGAGCTCGCTCTCTCTCTCTCGCTCTTTTGGTCTCGAGGTATTTGGTATGCGACCAATGGGGGTTCAAGTGCGTGCGCAACCCCCTGACGAACTGTGAATCGTCTGGGTGGCGCGCGCTAGTCCACAAACGCATCACTTCTTTGGCGACAGCCGTCGGGGTAACATCCTCGTTCTCTCTACCCTCCTCGCGATCATCCCCTTTCCTCGGAAACTCCGAAATCGCAACATCAAACCAATCTTAACTTTGTACCATTTGCCAGTCAACATTTCGCCACGTTGGCTCTGAAAAACAAAACATTTTCCTCATTCAATTCATTTGCCGACGTTTTTTTTTTTCTCACTTTCCCCGATCGCCAAATACCAAAATATCAAACAGACGAAATCAACGTTTAAATTCGTTTCGGTTGTCGCTGCAAACCCAGTTTTGAAGTGCCTTAAAACTGCCGTCCACAATCACCTTTGTGCTTAAATTCATTAAATCTTTTTACTTGGATTTCTACTCCGTTTTTCTTGCTTAAACGTTTCGTTAATTTTTTCACCTTTTTCTCTCTAATTGCCTTGTCGTTACATCACGCTGTAGCCTTCGATATTTGTATATTCATAAGTATATTAATATATTTGTAAATTAACGTGTTTTTGTCGACTCGACGAGTCGAGGATCCACCGTCCGTCACCTCGTGCCTTTGAAAAAACCAAGTGATCGCTTTCCTCCCTTCCTCCCTCAATCTACTCGAAAATCGCCAACAGTTGTGATTACTTTTTCTGCGTAGAAGTAACTTGAACCATTTTTAAACATTCTCTCGTGATTTGCTTTTGTGATAAGATCGCGATTCCGTCCTTATTCAGTAAATACAAATGAGTCAAGAAAGTTTTGACTTGTTCAACTAATTTGCCGGCTGCTGAGACCAACACATCATGACAATAAATTGGTGAGTAAAGAGCAACGGACCAAGACAAATATTCAGTCAATTACAATTTTTTTCCCCCTTTTTTCTTTTTCTCTCGTATTTCTGCACGTTTCGTCGTTTTATTGTTAAGTGTGAAAATTCGTAATAGCTGCGTGTCGCATTTCGTTGAATTTATCGCTCGTTCCTCTTTCCTTCTTTGATACACATGGCAATTAATGTTGTCGCAGGGGTTGCTTTTGAACGCATAATCGAGGCTCCGCGGTGAGTACGTGTAATTTTCGTCCCAATTGTTACGAGAATGTTTTTTTCTTCATCGTGAAATCCGATATCCATAATTTTAGGCTATCAATTTCCTGATATTTCAACCCCGCGCGAAAATTCATCCCCCTTTCGTTTTTTTTTGCATACCCCACGAAACACGATATAACTAGAGACATGGAAACTCGTCGTTATAAACACTCAGTGTGTTATTCAGTATAGGTCCATCAATCTGCGTGTCTCGACCACACAATTTTCGTGCACATGATTTTTTTTTTTTATCCTCGCCGATATTCCACGAACGTCTATTCAGCAAAACCTGAATGTCTCCATTTGTTTTCAATCGAGATGAGTTAATACGATCGAGAAAAACCGCGAACCGCATCGGAAACGCGAGTTTCCGACGTCGTTGCCAAAATAGGGGACGATTCTTAGCAGCGAGGGCTGCGACTCTGTGTCGGACTCGAACTTTCAGAATTCTTCGTTTTTTTTTTCGCTTATTTAATTTTTTCATGGTTTGAACTTTTGGTCGATGTACAAAAACGAGATTTTTGGACGTTGACGAAACGATGAACGAATGAGAATGAAATTTGCGATCATTAGATTTTCTCGATTAAAGAAAATCGGTTCTCTTTCACGACGAAATTTTTTTTTGAATATTTGTATTCGGGATAAAATGGAAGGAACGAAAAGGTATGCGCGAGGGCGACAATTTTTCTAACGCGGTGAGAAACAATGGGTCAGGAACCAAAAAAACGTAATTATATTTTTCTTTGAAACTCGTTTTGCTTTTCTTGGACAAACTCGGTGGTAGTTCGTAGCCACCCCTAGATTCTGGGGGTGTGTTACTGGGGCACTAATGCGCAGGAGCTAGTCGACGAGATTTCGCGTATTTACCCCCTCCCCTCCCGAGTTTGTCACCCCTCCGGGCTTTGCAGCCCTTCCACTCTTCCCCTTCCCTCATGAGGTCGTGCGCAACCCCGAAAACATGGGGTGGTTCCCCGAGGTTTCGGTCAACTTTTATCCAGTAACGGTCTGGTCCTCGTCTCGCGAGGACCCCGGCCTCGAGAATCATCGGCTCTCATCAAAATTGTTTGTAAATTCAGTGCTCCGTGAATTCAGCCTCAAGCAACATCGATGAGCTTTTTCAAACGCAACGAATTCAACGAAAAAACTTGACAAATGTCGGTCAACATTGAGAAATTTATTTATCGAGTCTCCTGACTCCAACTTTTATCCGAAAATTTCAACATTCCGTGATTTACACATCGTTCGTTACATCGTTATCGTTCAAATATTTAATAACAATCGAGTTATAATAAAAATGTTGAAAATCTTATTAAACAATAAATAACTATAAATCTGTTG
Organism: Hyposoter didymator; assembly: GCA_037952995.1. NCBI lineage: Eukaryota > Metazoa > Arthropoda > Insecta > Hymenoptera > Ichneumonidae > Hyposoter > Hyposoter didymator. Next base: position 11,762,814 of record JBAJMU010000004.1, on the reverse strand, counting down.
AATTAATTATGTTGACAATTGTTGCTGTTGAGATTCTGTGAGAATAGCCGCGTGTGTTCGTACAACCAAGTATCGGAAATGAAAATAAAATATTTAGATACACATTTTCTTATTTGAAAACTTGCGAGAGGAATAAATTTGAAAAATAAAATAAAAATATAAAACATGAAGGGCAATCCGTGCTGCAGCTTCGTCGGCATAGTCAATTACTTGTACACGAGAAGTCTTCATCGTAAGAGACGACGAGAAACCGAAGGGCGAGCCAGTATAACAAGATCTTGGGTAACTGACTTTTGCATATTTCATGAGCTTGTATATTTACATATAGATATATACTCATGTATATACCCGAATATATTTGTAGTGGGTAACGAGGTAAGGGTAGAAATAAAAGTTTAAAGATCGCTGGGTTCGTAAAAAGTCCTTACGGTCGATCTTGCATGTTGAAAAGGGTTGATCCCGGTTTCCTGTGTCTGCACGAACGATAAATTCCCCCGGAATGATCCAATGGAGAGAGAAAACCGATCGGCTATTATTTTTCATACGAAAAATACGAAAGATTATGAAGAAAAAAGATGAGCCTGAAGTTCGCAACGTTGGGCCCCAACGAAAAATACGTTTTTTTATCAATTGTTTGTTCAATTTTTCAAACCAGAACAATTTTCACACTGATTTTCTCTATGAACGCTAAAAAATTATCGTTTTTTTGTCTTGACGAAATATTCGATGAGAATCTTGAGATTTGCCCAAGGAAAAAGGGAATTTCGTTGCATTGCAACGTTGCAAACTTCAACTTCGTGAACTTTTTTCTTTGCTATTATTAGCCTATCGAATATGTATATTAGACGAGGGTGAATGCTTCGCCTCGGTGAAGATGAGGGGGAAATCAAGCTTCAAGTTTGTCGCAGGACTTCCAGTTCGTTTAATTTCGACCCCTACTCGCGCTCCATCGGACTATCTAAATACAAATACGTTGTTTAGTAATGTACACATTAAATACGTCAACGTGACGTCGAAGCTGTTCATAGTTCACTTGGCATCTCGTCGTATTTGTCGGGTATCAAATTTTTTGCTTAACGAGTGATTTTCGAATTTTTGGGATTTATAGAAACATTTATAAAAATTTATACGATTTTTTAATCCCTCGTTGCATTTTTGAAATGTTTGAATTTGAGAAAAACGAGAGTTGATGAAAATGACCAAGTGTTAGGTCGATTAAAAACACGACACTTTTGGTGCGGATCGATGAGTGTAACGTGTGTAAGGGCGAGGAAAAGGAGGAGGCGGGTTGATTTAGGCTGTGAATCGCCACATAAGGAGGCGAAGCACAAAACGATCGACGAGGAGACGGAGCTGAGCGGGGAGCATCAACCCTTGAACTGGCTGATGTTCTGTCAGGCGTGCATAATCGTATCTTTGATGAGAAGAGGGCTGGAGAGAGTGAGGGTGCCCAAAAGGGAACGAGAGAGAGAGAGAGAGAGGATGAAAAAGATTGGAAGGAAAGAGCGCGTAAGAGCAATCAATGCCCTCGATTAATAGAGAGTCTAAAGGGAACGTGGAGTCGTCCATTGATCGAGAAAAAAAAAGTCCGATAGCCCATTTTTGAGTTTGATATCACATCAGCCCATTCCACTTGAATATTGATGAAGTTTCCATTCTGTTGACCTTCTGACTAGTTTTATTTTCCCCGAATCGGAAATTTAGATGAAGGAATTGGCGGCATTAGCGAAATGAATTCATTCCACTGATTTTCTCATTAGTTTTTATTATTATTGATAAACGAGACACTTTTCGTTATTAATTACTTGCTTTGTACTCAATTTTCCAAATAATAGACTTGCAGGTTTTACTCTTTTCCCGCCAAAATAATGGACACGTTAACTTGCATTGTCCTAGTCCATTTTTCTCTCCTACTCCCTTTGGCACTCTCTCCACTTCTTTTGTCTCTCGTCCCCACGATCTTTCAACAAGAGCAGCACTTTTTTTTTTCGTCCCCCTCTGGCGTTTGTCAAACAGCCACGACCACTCTCACTGGCGTTTGTCCCACGAGAATTCTGCCCAATGTTCTCTCTCTCTCTCTTGTCCTCCTCGTAAATTTCATCCCCATCGCGGTTTCCACGATCATCGTTCTGTTCTTGTCACTTACACCGGTCATTACAGCATTATATCATTATTTCGGGATCCTCTATCGTTTTTCGACACGATCGTTCCCAAAGGAAAGAATTACATATTCGTACTATTCCTTTCTGCATGAAAATTATTTATTTATTTATTACAAATATTGGATTCTACGTTTTCAACGAAATCTGAACCATTCTTGACAAATGTTTATCAATTAATATCGCTCGTAAAATGACCATTGTTTACATAGTTATGGCCCCAATTTTGAAAAATTCATATCTCCGGTAAAATGTAACGAAAAGCATTCAACTTGTTCTCAATCTTTTCGTTTTTCAATGCAGAATCACGTGAGCTTGTGGCAATTTTGCTTGAAGTTGAAAAATTCGTCATAAATGCGATAAAACGAATTTAAAAAAAAACGAGAAAACGAAGGGAGGAAGGGCGCGTGGGATTTAAAGTCGGCTGGGGTCGTTTTTGACCCCAGGGTAGCGTTCTGTAGGGTTAAACAAACATATTTGCCAGGACTTGCTATTAATTGTTTTATAAATAACTCAGATTTATCATGAAATATCGTACGAAACGAAAAAAAAAAAAATCGTTGGATACATTTGGATGTCACAAACAAAGTTTGGCTCTGGACGGTTAGAGAAACATTTAAAATACGAAAATATGAGCAATATTTTCGTATTATGGTATAATATTCCGCGGGTGGGAATAGCGTGAGAATCTAGGGGATAGGAGAGAGATTTTCTATACGAATCAACGCATTCATATGTGTGTACATATGTGTATATATATATATTTCCGCGGATATAAAAAAAAGAGAGGTAAAAAGGGGGAAATGGTACTCGTGGTTCAGTTTGACACAGTCAGAGGCAGGGGTTGCCAGGCAACCTGCTCTAAGGGTGAACGTGCCCCTCAACCCCCAAGTCGCCGTCTCTCATTGGCGTGGATACTCGCACCGAATTTATATACCCTTATGGGCACCTCTCGCCCCCACCTCTCTGCTCGCGCAAATTCTCCAAGCATCCTTCCACAATATTATACACTCGACTACAGTGAGTAAAAAGAGAAATCGAGCGGAACGATAAAAAAAGAGCAAACGTAGGAAAAGAGGAAATACATATTTATATTTTTTGTTTATTTCTTGCCGAGCACACGATTCGAAACGCTAAAACTCCTTCGTTAGTATTTTCGGACTTATCGAAAAGGATTGAGACTCGTTTGGAAAAGGCTCGATCTACAGGGGCCAATATTTTTTATATTTTTATAATTTTTTTCGAATCAGTTCATAAAATGTATTATTCCTTATTTATTTATTATTATTTATTGCTTTTCTTCGTCCATTATTCATTTCCAACTGGGATAATAAACGTGTGAAATCAACGCGGAGCGAATATCGTTCTGTGTGGAGACAAAAATATAGATCAATATATCGTCTGGACGCAAAAGTCACGAAAGGGCTTCCCTACATTTCATCGTACGGGCTTTCGACCTGGCAACAGATTCGCGAGGCTACTTTTTTCCTTTTAGAAAACTTGTGCACAGTTTCTCACGTGCATTTGATTGGTAAAAAAAAAGATAAATCAGCGATGAAACCACAGGCAAAAAACTCAATTAAATCGGAACGAAAAAGTGCAGTTGAGGTCGGAGAATAATTGGAAAAATGAATAAAATTGATATGGGGGGAATTTTCATGTACTTTGAATTTTCTGTTCAACCACCTGTTGCTTCGGTCCTACGAACTCAAGCTTCCCTCTGCCTCCTCCCAAATCCATTCATCATGCGCTGAAAAAAAGGATATTCGACATTATCCTGACCTCCGTGAAAAAGAGAATAAAATTATTGTTTCAAGAAACTACGAATTATTGATAATAACAGATTTTCACAACATTTTTATTCTCATCAGACCGAACACATTTTCATTAATTTTTTTCTTTTGTTTTTCAGTCCAGTGACTCTGGAGGTTTTCGCTCACGCAGAAGATCACCCTCGGCAATCACAATGGCTACTCTGTCGCTTCGTATCTCCATACCGGAGAAAAATGCGACCAAGATGATGCAATTCGATCCCAGCACTTCGGTATACGATGCGTGCAGAATCATCAGGGAAAAACTTGCTGAAGCAACCAATATGGGCCAACGTAAGTTTTTCAGCAGCTTCGAGTGCATACTGGGTCGTCTCGACCCCAGCAATTTTCCATCATCGATTGTTTAGCATTCAGCAGCAACGAATCTTTGGCATTTACGTTTCGATTTTGCCCAAAAATGAATTTACTTCAAATAACGTCTCTACAAAAAATATTTTAAAAAATGCATATTTACGAAAAACGTCTCGGGTCAGATTGACCCAATATGCACTTGTACGAGGCGTGCACTCTGAGGGTTGAAAAAATATATTCCCAGAAGTGTTCTCGAGCTTTTAGAAATGATTTTGACGATTTTTCACCAACGCGACAATAAGTTGATTATTATTTGTTATTTTAGCCAAAGATTATGGCCTCTTCTTGGCGGACGAGGATATTAAGAAAGGTGTTTGGCTCGAGCCAGGACGTAACCTCGACTATTACATTCTGAGAAACGGTGATTTGCTGGAATATCGTCGAAAATTACGAACACTACGGGTCCGGATGTTGGACGGTACATTGAAAACCCTTTTGGTCGATGACAGTCAACCAGTCGCAAATCTCATGGTGGTTATATGCACAAAAATCGGTATAACTAATCACGACGAATATTCTCTCGTGCGTGACTTTTTCGACGAGGAAACCGAGAATCAAAAGCCTGGAAATTTCGGGACTCTCACTTTGAAACGTCGCAAGGAAGAGAAAGGCGAAAGAGACGCAAAAATGGATCAGTTGAGAAAAAAGTTGAAAACTGACGACGAAGGTGAGATTTTAGAAAAATTAGTGATTTTCTGGTGATTATTATTTAGTGGATTTTTTTTCATATCCATAAGATGTTTGACCAATTGAAATGATTTGTTTGTTTACAGTAAATTGGATCGATCCGTCGAAAACACTGCGAGAACAAGGCATAGACGAATCCGAAACGGTGCTTCTCCGACGTAAATATTTCTTCTCCGATCAAAACATCGACAGTCGCGATCCCGTACAATTGTCGTTGTTGTACGTCCAAGCACGTGACGCCATACTCGATGGAACACATCCGGTTACGCAGGAGAAAGCGTGCACGTTCGCTGGTATACAGTGCCAAATACAATTCGGCGATTACAAAGAAGATAAGCACAAACCAGGATTCCTCGAGTACGTATAATGCGAACGGAAACGATGATAATTATTCGAAATTTGTTGGTTTATCGTTGGAAGCAAATAATGGAAAGTAATTTGTGATTTTTGTTGCAGTCTGAAAGAATTTTTGCCTCAGTCTTATCTGAAGGTTAAAGGAATCGAGAAAAAAGTATTTGCCGAGCACAAAAAGCACGTCGGGCTTTCGGAGCTTGACTCAAAAGTATTATACACGAAAACAGCTCGTTCGTTGAGCACCTACGGCGTCACATTTTTCCTTGTCAAAGAGAAAATGATCGGGAAGAATAAGCTCGTTCCACGGTTGTTGGGGGTTACGAAAGACTCGGTTTTGCGACTGGACGAAAGAACGAAAGAAATTCTTAAAACTTGGCCTTTGACGACCGTCAGACGATGGGGAGCCTCGCCCAATACCTTCACTCTCGATTTTGGCGATTATTCCGATCAATATTACAGCGTACAAACCACCGAAGCTGAACAAATTCTACAACTCATCGCTGGATACATCGACATTATTCTGAAGAAACAAAAAGCTAAGGATCATTTTGGCATCGAAGGCGACGAAGGCTCCACCATGGTCGAGGACAGCGTGTCGCCCTTAAAGTGAGTTTCTTTTTTTTTTTTTTTCATCGACCCATCGACACCTCGCCATTCGCATGCGACATTTCGTAAACAAATGAAACTCGATACTCGAAACTTTATCCATGTCGCTGATTGAAAGAAAACGATAATAATTTGATGAATTTAATTCTCCGCATCGCCGAGCTCGCGTTTGTTCGCATCTGCCTGTATATTCATCTCGCGTCTAATTAACGCCCATAATTAGAACGATTTAACGAGCCTTCGACTTTCGATATCAATGAGAATACCGAGACAGTCTCGTTCCACCTTTCGCGCTACAAAGATGGAAGCTTTTTTTCGAATGCAACGTTACAAGTGATTAGCAACGAAAATCATGAAAAATTCTCGTTAAAAATAATTCGAAATATCGGTCGGTGAATCACACGAATTTTTGTGTTTTCAGAGCGACGATAATGCAACACGAAACGAGCAACGTGGGCAAAGGAAACGTCGAAGCTGTTTCCGTGGCGATTCCGGCTGTAATGAGAGCCGGTGGTGATGGTGAGAATCTTTTTATTTATTTTTCGTAAAAAAAAACAAACAAACCCAAACAAATGAATAAGAGAAAAATTGCTGACGGAAATGCTTGTAGAATCATAAATATCTCGAAAATCGCTCGAATGTACATACACCGAGGAAATGCATTGTTGAAATTTATTTTTTTTGTTTATTTTTTCTTATTATTCTGTACATTTCTTTTGACAAAAGAAAAAAAAACAATTGGCTTTCGATGTGTAAGGAATAATTTCCAGGGGAACGCGTATGAGATCCAGCTGAATTTGTTGTTAACGCTTCGTCAGTCAACCCAAGAGAAAAAAATTGAGTTGGGAAAATGATAGTTAATTGTAAATAAACTGTAAATCGCGTGTGCAAAAAAAAAAGGCAATTAGGCTAGACTGCATGATACGATTTGTAGGAGCGAGACCGTACGGGACCGGCCACATGGGAGGTGCTCAATACACAACGGTCAGCGGCCAAGTCAACATCGCTCACGCACCGCCAATGGTAAGATTTAAAAAGTACAAACGAAAAAGTCGGTAACGAAATTTTGGCACAAAATTGCTACCGGCTTTTTTTTCGACTTTACTCAATCGGAGTTTACTCGAATCCTTCCCTCCACTCTCACACTGCTGTACGTCGTACTCACCGTGTGTCTAGGCTTAAAGCACTCAATCGCCAGAAGCAAAAACGTTGAATATTTATTTTTAGAATACAAAGGTAAACGATTATTTACCAAATATAATTGACGAATATTCGAATTTTGTTTTCATGCTAGGCGCCTTCTATTGCGGACACAGAGTAGGTACAAAATTTCAAGTGACCAGAAAACAAACGTCATTACTTCTTTTTCTCGGTTAATTCTTCACATCTTTCGTTTTTTTTTTTTTGGCCAAACTTTTCAAAATTATTAATAGTTCCGATCGTACGAGACTTTGTTGTAAGACGTTCGAAATCTTTTGGGCACCCGTCAATTGTTAATCTGTGTTTCGCGCCCATGAGCAAAAATCAGTGAAGCAAATCCCTTGAATTTTATTTTTCCATCATGAAACAAACAAATTTCGCAGATTTCTGCTCCGTCGAATTTGTTCACAAGGAAATAGTTATCGTGGAAATAATGGGAACCAAGAGTCGAGAGACATTACAATGTTTACTGCGCTTCATAAGTTTTTTGCTATCCTCCTGAGTATTTTTTCCCTGTGAGATTGAAATAATCATGCGGATAAATGAAAAAGAGTAATTCGAACGAATAAAAATATCAGGTGCAGCAGACGAAAGTGACTTCGGTGCTGACGGAGCCACAAAGAGCTTTACTTTCGAGGATAACGGCCGGTCACGAGATAATACACATGTCCGAAGTCGAATTGACGACAAAGGCGCAGCTTCCTGAACTGGGAAATGATCCAGCGTCTTTGCGATGGATAGAACAGACGATGGACACGCACAAGCAAAATGTGGGATCACAAATAGCGGAGATGAACGCAGCGACGGCCCAGGTGGTTACTCTTACTTCCGGGCCTGCCGATGACGTCGATCATACCGCCGTTGGTGCTGCCATTTCAACGATCGCTACCAATTTGCCGGAGATGACGAAAGGCGTCAGGATGATTGCCGCTCTCATGGAAGACGATTCTTCCGGGCTACGACTCCTCGACGCCGCTAGAAAACTGTGCACTGCTTTCTCCGACTTACTCAAAGCGACTGAGCCCGAGACCAAAGAGGTGAGACTCGACACCATTGATTTCAACCGCTCGCAAACTCTCCACGTTTTTTCAATCATTTTTTCAATATTCACCAGTTTTTATAATCCCTCGGAAATAATTCAACTCCCCTGTTAACTTTTCTCCATTACCTGCAGCCGTTCTATATAACTTCAACGCTGTATGGACAATACGTAAGCACTAAGTAGGAGGCGTAGATAGTTGGCTTTTTTATGAAAATTCAATCAGAGCCTAGAGTAGCTGAAGAACGAGTTTAAGGCGAAAGATAATCGTTAACCAGTTGGGAAACGGTCAAGCAGTAATGAATTGGGAACCGAGGCTTTTCAAGGATCGAATGAAGAAATAAATTAAAATTTTTTTTATTTCAAAAAATGCATTTTAATGAATATTCGATTTTACAAATCTTGCAGCCGCGTCAGAATCTGCTGAACGCAGCATCGAGGGTGGGCGAGGCATCGCACCAAGTGTTGACAACGATCGGTGAGGAGAACGAAACGAATCGAGAGTTGCAAGACATGCTTTTGGCATTGGCAAAGGCAGTGGCCAACACGACAGCGGCTCTGGTATTAAAAGCTCGGAATATCGCGGCAACTTGCGAGGACTCGCAGACGCAGAATCGGGTCATATCGGCAGCCACTCAGTGTGCTTTGGCGACCTCGCAATTAGTCGCATGTGCCAAAGTCGTTGCTCCGACTCTTCAGTCGCCAGCTTGTCAAACGCAACTGATGAACGCTGTGAGAGAAGTTACCAAAGCGGTTGAGGGTTTGGTCGACGTTTGTAACGAGACTTGCTCGGATGACAATTTATTGAAGGAGCTGAGTCTTGCGGCAGCGGAGGTTAGTCGAACATTGAACGATTTGTTGAACCACATAAGAACAGCGACGAGAAGCGGCGAACGAGCGACCACAACCGTTCAGGAAATCGCCGTCGAAACAATTATGAGCGCGACCGATCGTTTGTTCGCTAGCAGCGGCGACGCCGGAGAAATGGTACGTCAAGCTAAAATAGTCGGTCAAGCGACTGCACAATTGATCCAGAGTATCAAGGGAGAAGCAGAGCAACAAACCGACACCGAACAGTTGAGAAAATTGTTGGCAGCCGCGAAAAAACTCGCTGACGCAACCGCCAAAATGGTCGAAGCAGCTCGCCAATGCGCCAGCAGTCCCCAAGATCCAAGAATGCAGGACCAACTTCGAGACGCTGCGATAAATCTTCGAAACGCAACTAACGCCGCTTCGACTCCTTCTCTTCGACGTAAAATCGTGACTGAAATAACCGAAACTTACGTTATCGACAAAACACAATTCGTACGCGCTGCCCAAGCCATTCACGAAGGCTGTGGCAGCCTCCGCAATCCATCGAGCACTAAACAACAAGTCCTCGAAGCTGCCACCATGATTGCTAAACACACGAGCGCTCTTTGCAACGCTTGTCGATCAGCTTCCAGCAAAACTAACGATCCTGTTTCGAAACGGCACTTTGTACAATCCGCCAAAGACGTCGCCAATTCCACCGCCAATCTCGTTAAAGAAATCAAGACTCTCGATCGCGATTACTCGGAAAATAACAGGGAACGCTGCTCCCACGCTACCAGACCTCTGCTCGAAGCTGTTTATAATCTTTGCGAATTCGCTGGATGCAGCACCAAGGAGTTCTCCATTCTCGAGACCAAGACCGAAGTCATCGAGGTGAACGAAATATTCTATTTTTCGTTTTATTTTGTCAACCGTCATTGCAATTGCTTTTTCATGCTGTTTCTTTGTTTTCAGGTAAGAGAAGAAACTCACGAAAGTGAGGAAGTTCAAGAAGAACCGATGAGCGGTGCTGGCAAAGCTGTGATCGACGGTGCCTGCGCAATGGTCGAAACAGCCAAGAGTTTAGCAGCAAGTCCGAAGGATGAGCCGACCTGGCAATTGTTGGCGCATCACAGTAAGAACGTGAGCGAATCGATAAAGACTCTCGTCGCTTCGATAAGAGACAAGTCTCCCGGCCAAGAAGAATGTGACGCGGCGATTGAAAAATTGGTCGCCCGAATCCGCGAGCTTGATTCCGCGACCTTGAGCGCTGTTTCGCAATCGCTCGTCCCGAGGAAAGAAAATTCGTCCCAAGGTTTCATCGATCAAATGGATCGCAGCGTCAGCGAATTGAGAGAAAAATTGGAGCCGTTACGTGCCGCTGCGAAATACGAGCCCGAAAGTATCGCCGTCGTTGTAAATGATATTGCACACTGCAGTGAGCCTCTCGTTTCCGGTGCAATCGGAGCAGCTTCGAATATGGTTCACTCCAAACAACAAGCTGTACTTCTCGATCAGACTAAAACTGTCACTGAATCGGCGCTTCAACTGATTTACGTGACTAAAGAAGCCGCTGGCAATCCCGAAGCTGCAGCTCTTCATGCCGAAATCGATGAAACCGTCGAATCCACCAAGGACACCATCAGAGAACTCCAAAATACACTCGAAAGCATTTCTACCTCGAACGGCATTGTTACTGGATTGATCGAGACCATTTCGAGGGCAACGATGAGACTCGAGGAACATCGCTCCTCGACCGTTGATTCCGTTGACTCTTTCGTCGAATATCAGACCAGAATGGTCGAAGCTGCCAAGGAAATCGCTCGACTTGCTCAGGAAATGGTCAGTAATCATCGATTCACTTTTTAAAAGTTGATCATTTCGCTTCTCTGGCATAAATTGTTTTTTTTATTATTTTCGTCATATTTTTTTTTGCAACCAAAGAAAATTCAATGAAATGATAATTTTTTTTGCTCAAGAAATTTGTTATTGATTCTAATAATTTGTGAAATCGACAGTCGACAAAATCGAGCACGGATGTAGGGAGATTGGGTCCACTGGCAGTGGACATATCGCACAAATATACGCAGCTGGCTCGCGACACATCTGGTGCATCGGCAGCGGCATCGAACGCGGATGTTTCGTCGAGATTACGCTCGGGTGTCCAAGAGCTGGGACGAGCGTGTGCGGACATCGTTCGTGCAGCGGGAGTTTGTCAATTGTCACCGGGTGACGTTTACGCGCAACGGGAAGTCGCTGAAAATGGTAAAATCGTAACGGAAAAAGTGTCGCAAGTATTGGCGGCTTTGCAGGCAGGTTCGCGGGGAACTCAGGCCTGCATAAACGCGGCGAGTACAGTTTCCGGGATAATCGGGGACCTCGACACGACAATAATGTTTGCAACGGCAGGAACGCTTCATGCGGAAAACGAGGGTGACACGTTTGCCGATCACCGTGAAAATATTTTGAAAACAGCGAAAGCACTCGTCGAAGATACCAAAACATTGGTCGCGGGTGCAGCATCGTCTCAGGAACAACTCGCGGTTGCCGCACAAAACGCGGTCTCCACGATCGTCCAGCTCGCTGAAGTCGTCAAATACGGGGCTGCCAGCCTTGGCAGCCAAAATTCCGAAGCACAAGTCATGCTCATTAACGCCGTTAAAGACGTTGCTTCCGCTCTCGGCGATCTTATCCACGCCACCAAAGCAGCCAGCGGCAAACCCATCAACGATCCGAGCATGGCTCATCTCAAGGACTCTGCCAAAGTCAGTATCTTTCTCATTATTCAACTTTTATCTTGATACAAATTTTGCCCTTTTCTTGCTTTTCAAGCTTTACCTTTAAGATTTATCAGCTGGCGCTGTTCACTTACGAATAACGAAGATTAACCCTAGAACGGTAACCTTTTTTTGTTGTTTTTTACCTTTTTCGGCAACCTGTTTTTAATGTTTTTGTTTGAAGTCAAAAGATTAGTAAAAAATGCGGTAAAACGATTTAAAAAAAACGAGAGAACGGAGGGAGAAAAGGCGCGGGATTCAAAGTCGCCTGGGGTCGTTTTTGACCCCAGGTTTTATCGTTCTAGGGTTAATTATTGTCATACGCTTGAGAGACACCGAAGGAATCATCGAAATATCATTGTCGTTGTTAACGAGCGTGCAGGATTCTATTAATTCAGGACGTTTGGCAAATGTTTTTTTCATACACTTGAAATTTTGGACTGACAGCCTCTGAGTTATTGTAGAACGTGGTCGATCGACAAGATTACTCTCGATTCTTCTAACCCACTAATGGTCTTTAGATTTCAAAGTGCGGGAAATATTGTCACGATCGTGAGCTGCTTGACCATTTAACCAACAAGCGTTTTAATTTACTATTTTTTTCTTTGGGTGGACTTTAATAATTGACACGAGGATTCATCGCTAACGAATTAGGCCCTGCTGAAAAAGAATATTCACAAAAGATAACCTTGAAAAAAACGAAAAGGGAAAAAAAGAAGAAAAAAAAAAGAAACAAATTGGACAAAATTGGAGCCCATTGAGGCAACGAAACAAAATTCGTCGGCAGGATATTAAAGTCCACCTCAATATTTCTGTTCGTATTAATCGTTCTCATCTATTATTTAATTGGATGGTTACGATTTCGATGTTTAAGCAATTTTTATCCCAGCAAGAAACGAGAGGTTTTTTCTCGTCCTACTGTGTGTTGCGCGTGGCTACGATTGTTTAGCAATGTGTTGACACCTTTAACGTCTATTCTTTATCTACTGAATGCACAAGATATTTTTCTTTCGTAGTTAGTGATAAATTCGGAATAATAACAATAATAATAATAATAGAAAAAGAATTAAATATTGGTGGACTTTGATGAGAATCTGTCGTTGGCGATTTTGGTTCATTGCGTTGTTTTTTTTTTTTGGGAATTTGTTTTTTTTTTGTTTCCACGGTCGGACACAAAAATGCAAACAACAAACGTAGGTCGTTGAGCAACATGTGCAACAGCAGATTATCCCGCTGAGCGATACCGGTGGATCTGAATCGGAATGGTTCGTCTCCGATCAGGAAGAGGAACTCATTCGACTTCTCTGCGTCAACGAGAACAATCAAGCCGCACAACGAAACTCCGATCTTCTTTTGTTCCGAATGTAGTTTTTTGTTTTTTTTTTTTGCTCGACGAACTTATTATCGACAGTCTGAAAACTTATTCAAATCGTAAATTTTAGAATTTTATTTTCTACGAAGGCAAACTCGTAATTGCTGCTCTTTCAATTCCATTTTTTTATCGTGTCCCTGTTTGCTTTTCATCGATGACGCTATTCCGTATTTTTACTCTTTTTATGTAACGTGTGCGTTGTTTCATTTTTTTTTTTTTTTTATTACGAAAATTCATTCTGAATTATTTTATACTCATCTATGTTGATAATTTTTCCGCTGCGATTGCAAAATATTGATCTATCATCGATCCAGCAGAAACCGTTGTGGGATCCAACAATTAATTTGTCACGCGACGGAATAACGGAGCATTAATAAATATAATCACTACCACATAGTTTCGCTACATTTTAATGCGACCGTGTGAATCTTTCTCACTTAAATAATCAACTCTAAATTGCGACCATAAAACAAAAAACTGAATTATCATTTTGATACAAGTTACAATATCGATTCGTTAGGTACGTACTCATTCGTTAGCAGTGTGCTGTATTAACACTGGTTTTTTCTACAGTCGTTATTACTAATCGTAGAGGAAAAAGAAATAACGAGTGACAGCACGTTTTATTCAGTAAAAACGATAAAATTTGACAAACAAACACGTAGGTGAACTAATGCGTTTGGTAATTTCATACACGTCACATTTCTCGACATACAAAAACCATTTAACAGATGACACTCGTTTGGAGGACTCAAATAGAGTTCGGAGCTACTAACAAATGCAATGAGCATAACACACGAACCATTTTCAAGGGCTTTTAATAATCAACAAACATTTGCAAGGAAAAGAGAAAAGTTAACGCGCTCTAACCGACTTGTCTGGAGGAAATTACATTTGGAAAAGGATAAACTCCAAAATGGAAGATAATCGAGTGGTTTTTGTCGTTGGAGCACTAATTCGCAGCTTATTGACGCATATTTTATTGATGATCTTTGTTTTTTCATGAATCGTACGATATTTCAATTTGTTGACGGAGAAAATTTGGTTCTTCCTGCAGGTAATGGTGACGAACGTGACCTCGTTGTTGAAAACGGTTAAAGCGGTTGAGGACGAGCACACGCGGGGTACGAGAGCTTTGGAATCAACGATCGAGGCGATCGGCCAAGAAATTCGAGCCCTGAATACTCCGGATAGTCACAAAATCGTCGTGACACCGGAGGATCTTGTTCGTTGTACGAAAGGCATCACAACTGCGACTGCCAAAGCTGTCGCAGCTGGAAACAGTTGCAAGCAGGACGACATTATTGCTGCGGCGAATCTAGGCCGAAAATCCATCAGCGACATGCTCGCGATTTGCAAATCTGCTGCTTACAACTGCGCCGAAACAACGGAATTACGAGACCGCACGTTACAAGCCGGGCACGACGTCGCCATGAATTATCGTGAACTCTTACAATCCGTTCTCCAAATATCGTCTCGATCGAGCGATGCGAAACACACGCTGCCAACAATATCACGAAAAATAGCTCAGAGCGTTACCGAACTCGTTGCTGTCGCTGAATTACTCAAAGGCAATGACTGGGTCGATCCTGACGATCCTACCGTCATCGCCGAAAACGAATTGCTCGGCGCCGCTGCCAGTATCGATGCCGCTGCCAAAAAACTCGCCAGTCTTCGTCCACGGAGAAGTATTCAGGTGAGATATCAAACAATAATTATTCCATTTTAACGTTTCGCGCTAGGATTCTCTTTCAGGTTTATTTTTAACAGCTACAAAGGAACAAAACGGATCTTCTCTACCGTGAGATATGTTTGATATTCTTGGTTGTTTTTCTTCACGATCGACCAGGAATCAAACATATTATTACGGTGGTGAGGATAACCATCAGTTTTTCGACGTTATGAGCGATTCGGTGGACCACTCGTAACGAAAAATGATTGAAATTTGTCGACCGACCACCTTGAATGCATATTGTAATTTTTTGTTTCAGGAAACAAGCGAAGACATGAACTTTGACGAGATGATACTCGAGGCCGCCAAGTCAATCGCGGCGGCGACATCGGCGCTTATCAAAGCGGCCAGCGCGGCTCAGCGCGAGCTAATCGCAACCGGAAAAGTTTCGAGAACTCCGCTGACTTCGTCCGACGATGGACAATGGTCCGAAGGCTTGATTTCTGCTGCGAGATTGGTCGCTGCCGCGACTCATAGTCTCGTCGAGTCCGCAAATGCGCTCGTTCAGGGCGTCAGCTCCGAGGAAAAATTAATCTCCAGTGCCAAACAAGTCGCCAGCAGCACTGCTCAGCTCCTCGTCGCCTGCAAAGTCAAGGCTGATCCTGACAGCGACAACACCAAAAGACTCCAAGCTGCTGGAAACGCTGTCAAACGAGCCACCGACAATTTGGTCCGAGCTGCTCAACAAGCCATTCAACAGGAAGAGGAGCGATCTCTCGTTCTCAATCGTCGCATGGTCGGCGGAATGGCTCAAGAAATCGACGCCAGATCCGAAGTTTTGAGAATCGAACGCGAACTCGAAGAAGCCAGGGGACGTTTGACCGCGATTAGACAAGCCAAATACACGCAACAACAACAGTGAGTTTTATTCCATCAAAATTCCGAACAAAAAAAAACAATAGTGCGTCAAGATTCCATTTTATTGAAATTCTGCATTTTTTTTTGCTACAGAATGGAGAACAAGAGTTTCGAGGAACGTCAATCTAGTGGAAAAGGATTCAATCAAGCCTTGGAAAATTTACAATCGTCCAGTAACCAAATTGGCCACATAATCAACGATCGTGAAAACCTCGTGAGTCCCGAAAAAGTCCATTCAACACAAAGTACTCTGGAAAGACGTATGAAGGAAAATCAATATCGTGACGGTAGTTACGGTACATTGGAATCTCGAAAATTCAACGATAGTCCGGATTATCAATACTCGACGTTGGACAGTCAGCGATCAAGATTCAGCTCGAACGAAACTTGCGGCGAAAGAAATCGTTACCCGGGTTCCGACACTTCGCATTCTTATACGATAACCGATCGGACCTTTCCGACTGACAATTCGCCGGCTCAGTACAGCTCGATAGAACGAAAAATAAACCAAGAATCTTACGACTCGAGCGACAGAACGAACGACATTTACGAGACTTCGAGCAAAATTCCATTGCGAAAAAATCAAGATCTGCGGGAACAAAGTTACGGTGGAAAAAGTCCGCAAAACCAACAGCACGAAGATTTCATCAGACGGGAGAAAAGTTTCGAATCTTCGATGAAAAAAATGCAGGAAAGTTCGCACGGGCCGCCACCTCCGCCACTGCCACAAATGCCACGTTCTCCGCTTCGTAAAAATATCCATGAATCCTCCTTCGGCAAATTTACTCAAGAGCAAAATTATCACGAGGACAAACAAACGAGCTTTGAGAAACGATCCAACGAAACTTTGGATCCGAGCTATTTTCCCACGCCTGGAGGAACAACCTCGACGATTATTAACGAACGATTTTCCACTTCAACCCCAATGAGCACTTTCCGGAGTGAAAAATCATCCGACCAACAGATGCCACCGCGTTCTTACATCGCAACTGCGGGAGTGCCACAAAATCAAACGTACAAAAATGTGGACACTAAAGTCACACCTGGCGGACGAATCGAAACTATAACGACGAAAATTTACACCTCGACACCTGGTAAATCGAGCACCAGCACGAATCTCGAAAAAATGGAGAAAAACGAATTCTCCACGAGCTGCAACGACATGTCGACTTTCAAAGCTCTCGATACCGGTAACAAAGAGAGTCTCGAACAACGCACGATTAAACAATCGACCATGCAAAAAGTAACGGAAAAGAAAATTGTTACGATGACGACATCGAAACGCCACGAATCCAACACCAAATCTTTCAGGTTTGAAGAAAATAAATAAGTCGTACAAGTGGCTGAAACTAAATGCAATCAATTCATAATAATTCTTTCAAACGCACAAGATTATTGCGTTATTATGAGTCTCCATAAAACATTTATTACAAAGAAACCATATTTTTTTTGCTATTTCGAGAGCGTCTATAGCGAATTATATAGAGAACAAAAGAAACGAGAGATTTAAAAAAAAAAAAACAAAAAACAAAAAAAAAAGTGTCCTTAGAAAGAAAAACGACAATGTGCTTTCGAGTTTTCTAGCCTTTTTAGCATGTAATACGTGAATTGCCTTTTCGAGCGCTGAAATTGTAGATAAAAATTTACAGCGGCCATTATTTTATAAAACCATACAATAATTCGTAATGCCTTGTTGGTCGTCGATCCGATTAATTAGTCGAACCGTTTTAAAACCGAAGCATTGGAAGAAAACGAAAAGAATCATGGTCAATTGATAAATCGATCGATGCTAGACAATATTTTGAGTCAATTGAAACGAGAAGCTCCGCTCAGAAGTTCGAGCGTAGCACCAATCGTTTCCGTCTAATTAACGACCGTACTCCATGAAAAATATTTCATTATTAACCACGAAACACTGTTTTTACATAATTGAACATTATTTCCGCGCTGCCTCTAACGTTTCACTCTTTATTTGCAGTTTTTAAACTTAGTCCTACAAACAAACATTTTTAAGTTCAAGTCGATGAAAGATATCACGAGGATCAAAACGACTAACGAGAGAAGCGACATATCATTTAATTTTATTAATTTTCTGGCACCGTTAACGGATAACGACGTCCTCAAAAGTGGACGTTTCTGTGGTCCAGTTTTTCACTCTTCCCGAAGCTTCCACTTCTTATTTTATTGATGAATCATAAAGCAATGAATCCTCTCCCAATTTTACCATTTTTATTCTTAGCATTAATCTCTTCTCGCCAATAGAATCTCAGATATCTTAATCGTGCTGTCGTTCTTCCCTTGACAATTTGTTGAAATTCTTACCCGGATTCAGAAGTAAAAAAAAAACGACAAAACATCGAAAACAAAGTTATTTTTGTTAAATCAATTTAAAAAAGTGCAATCATGTCCTTATGGAGTATCTTCCAAAATTTTCTTTAATATCCCGCAATATTAAGTTCCCCACTTCCGAATTAATTTTAACTTTTGTATCTTTATATTCGCCAAAAAGAATAATCCAATAGAAATGCTTGTTCAATCGATCCAATTAACCAAGACAACGCAGCGCTCATGAGAAAAAACTCTGCCTGACCACGCCCTTAGCATTATCACTTCTATTATTATTTTACACGCAACACACACACACACGAACGGGCGCGTGCGTACACACACACACACACACACAATATTCACACACTCCGATTATGTAGCGTACGATCGAGCGTTTTGTAACTCACCAATCGATTATTTTCCGTGACTATATAGGAAAAGCAAAAACGCGAGTGCCATGGCGTCGAAAAGAATTCTTTTGAGAAGTAATCCACGTTTTAATATTAAAAAAAAAAAGCCATTTTGAGCTGAAAATAATTAAATAAAATACAACAAATATTCTATATACAATATACATATATATATTCGCAATATACAAATAGGTATGTTGCACGTTAACGCGTAACAAGAATGAAAAAAAAGAAATGTTTTGTTTTTTTTTTTGTTGTTGTTTTTAATCACGAAACGCCAAGTCGTTTTTGGACAATCTTGGAAATACGTGAGCGGAAAGAAAAATATTGTATGCACGTAGACTATTGTCATATTCTTCGACAGCCAAATAAGCCTTAACCGAGATAAATGAGAAATATATTGTGGAATGTTATACACTAGTTTATTTTTATTGTACTATGTACGTGATTTTATTATACATATATAAATATATATATAAAATATAACAATATTAAATATGCATCGTGTATAATTTTTTGGAGAAAAAGTAAGCGCAGGTGGTGCGTTTCCTGGGGCTGGAAAATTGACGGATTTTTTTTTCGTAGGCGAAAATCGTTTGGTCGCAATGCACTTTTCGCAGCAAAACTCATTTTTCTGGTTTCAACGCTTTTTCGACGAACCTCGGCAATACGAACGCCGCTCTGTGCACCCGGTCGCTGTAGTAACACATTTCCATTCTCTCGAGATCCTCCTCGCTGAATATTCTTATTGGCTCCTTGAAATTTGTCGACTGAAGGAAAAAACGTGAAAAACATGCGAGTCTTTGGGATTTTTTGGATCTATTTTTTGTTTGAAATTTGGGATTTTATGTTAATTACGTCGTTCGTGCTGCCCAGGACAAAACCTATTTGTCCGGTCGGATATGTAGGCACTGCAGCTATGCCGTACTCTACTACGTTGAAAGCTGATCGACAATGCTTCATTGTCTGGGCAACGTGATCCAGATTCCCCCAAGCTGTTCCAGCCTGACTGCAAATTATGCCATTAGGTTTTAGCGCTGTGCGCATTAAATTGAAATATTCCTCCTGGAATAAACATTCGGCAGGTCCTGAAAGGTCGGAGGTATTAAAATACGACGGAAGGCGATTCCAGCCTTTCAGAAGCTTTCTCGAAACGCAAAAACTTTCATAAACACACAAAGTTCCCATTTCTGGAAATTTGGCAAACGATATTTCGCATTTTGTCTCGCTTACCAACCGGATCGCTGCTGTCGGTAATAATAACGTCGAATTGGTTGCTGTGCTGCTTCATAAATTCAAATCCGTCACCGACCTTGAGAGTTACCTTGGGATTATCAAGTCCCGACGCCATAAATGGCAAATAATTTCTAGATACTTCCAATACACTCGCGTCTATTTCAACTTGTACTATCTTTACGACCTCCGGGTGTTTTGCAACTTCGCGCGCAACACCTCCGTCTCCACCGCCTACGATCAAAACCTTGAAAAACGAAGAAAATAAAAAAAATTCCATACGCTGACAGTCGAACGATCGGTGCAATTACATTAACGATAAGTTCGAAACGAAAATATCGATTTTGTGAAAAAATTCATTGGAGCTTTGCTTTTTCTTGCAAATTCTCGGAGTATCTTGAAAATTTAAATCAGGAAAAGTATTTTTTATACTAATTATAGAAATCACCGACGCCGGAGGCGCCACAATCGGACACCCGAACTCACATTCTTCGGATTCGGATGACTGCAAAGCGGCAGAAATGCTATCATCTCCTGATACGAGAATTCATCGTTTTCAGTGCACTGAATTATTCCATCAAGTACAAGAGTTCGCCCGTGAGCTTTACTAAAAAAAAAAATACTTGCAATGAAAGATTTCGACCAATTGACTTTCCCGAAGATTAGTGTTCGTTAATTTATTCAAAATAACGCAAATGAGAATTTTAATCAGAGACTTATTGACATAATCGCAACGAAATGTTTGGACTTACGTTTCAAGGACTAAAATATCTTGAAATTGTGACTTTTCTCTATGAAGAACTTTTTTCACCTCCAGAGAGACCGCTATGCCCGGCCACAGATCGTTTATCTCGCTGAACCAACCCGCCTTGAGAGCATCCATTCAGAAGGATCTTTTTTTAATGAATAAAATGAAAAAAAAAAACTTTTTCTCGTTTTTTATGATTCCTCGGACACGAAGAAACTTTTTCACGTAATAATTGAGGAACGAACTCGTGCACGGCTCGTCGAAGACTGAGTGAGTTCGTCAACATGCGAAATAAGCCTTTTGAATGCACAATATGTGGCCCCTTATCGGGGACCCTCTGGGCTCTACGCTTGGAGATTGTTTTACGTTACAAATGAGATAACGACTTCCTCACTCGGCGTAAACCCTCGCGAACTTGAACTTTGAACCTTTTACAAAACCGATTAGTACGTAATCTGTTTTATCGCAATTTGGGATTTTGTACACTTTCCCCATTATCAACCGATCTATTTTCGTTCGTTCGTTCGTTTGAATTCGTCATTATCTTCTCGCCGTTAACATATTTGCCACGAGACACGTCATTTTTTCGAGAATTCGTTTTCAAGGCGAAAATAAATTTTCTATTGATTTTTAGGGAATGGATTTGATAAAAATCAGTGTAAATGAAAAAAATGGAATGAAATTTAATCGGTGCTCCTGCACGCAGGCGTGAAAC
Organism: Hyposoter didymator; assembly: GCA_037952995.1. Classification (NCBI taxonomy): domain Eukaryota; kingdom Metazoa; phylum Arthropoda; class Insecta; order Hymenoptera; family Ichneumonidae; genus Hyposoter; species Hyposoter didymator. The sequence goes on along the minus strand of JBAJMU010000004.1, from coordinate 11,741,621 downwards.
TTTCAAAAATTCCATAAGGATTCATTTTTGACGTTATAATTGAGAGTGCAGCGCGAAATGAAAAATTGAATTTTGTTCGTACTTTGGTCTTTCTCGAGTGCGAGAAACTTTAATGTTCAACATCCAGGTTTTAGGGAACAATTAGTTTGGCACCGTCAGCTGCCGAATTGAGAAGTCTGGGAGCGGGATCTTCGGGATTAGTTCCATTCTCATAGTCGTAAGAAGACGAGGAATTATCGTCGCTTCTCAGGGCATTCGTGGGATTATCAACATTGAGGGATTTGACCGCTTGTTCCGTCGTTTCGCTCCAGGTTTTCCAGCCTGGCTCGTCGCGATCTGAAAACAAACCGGGCTGTCGAAGATTTCCAAACGGGACTAAATCACGTAGGCGACTATTTTTATTTCGCTAAAAAACACAAGCCAACGTTCATTTTTAATGCTGAACCAATTTTTACTCTCGAACGACTCTCAAAAATCAAATTTTTTGGAAAACAGCGATTTTCTTGGCCTTTTTTTTGATTAAAATGCCAGCTATGAGTCACAGTCATTCGAGTCTCAGATAAAAAATTGTGTTGGCTTGTGAAATCGACAACAGGAGAAAAACAACTGGAAAAGGATGAAATGATGAATGGATCGTTTGAGCGAGGCATAAGGTCTTGTTTTTGTTGCATTTCCTCTTATCTAAGAATAAACTCGATACTTGGTCTTATTGGACGCTTCTTTGATCTACATAGTCAATAACAGTTAGAGTAATAAACGCGCGTTTCGTTGCTTTCCAACAACCGCCATTCTCCTTTCCACTCAAATGCTTTTTTTTTTCGTTTTTTTTTCTCTGCTTTTTAATCCAACGTTTCTCGTTTACTTCTTACTTTTCAACTTCTCGGCATAATCGTCGAAGCCCAATTCCTGTATGTTCAGCATCAGACTGTTGCCGTTGAGATAAACTCTGTTCTGGGAATTTGCGATCTGAAAAACGAAATTGAACAAGATTAGGACAGTTTTCGCATTTTTGGAGGAAATCTGCCGTTCGCTTGCTGAAAATTTGATAGAAAATTTACCGTGCGAGAAATGCTCTGCGCTGCACGGATTTTCCTCAGCTTCAAGTAACCGGGATTCTGGCTAACAGCTATACCCAAGTGCATTAGTAGTCAAGGAAATATCTCCCAATATTTGTAGAGCATGAAAAGTTTCTTCAAAACGTTTACCCAGCAATCCAATGCAGAAAAGAATTATTAACCCGTCGAGTGGACACTACCTACACGGACATTTAGGGTCAATCTGACCCCAGGCGTTTTTCAAGCCGTTGTGTTCCGGTAAATGTGCATTTTTTGTTTTGTTTTTTGTGGAGACGTTTTTTGTGGTAGATTATCCATATTTTATGGGCGTAAATTTATTTCTCGACGAAAACGAAACTTGAATGCCAAAAATTGGCATTTTTGGGGTCAAAACGACTCGGTATGCACTCGATGGGTTAATGACTTTTTTTCTACGTTTATGATTGATAAAAAGGATATCATTCTTGCTGCTTCTGCTTCTCCCTCAGCTTGTACGATTTTCTGTTGTTTCTCCTGCTTAGCCCGTTCCACTACAAAAGCTGCTCGTTGTGCTTCCTGTTGTGCGACTTGTTTGGCTTCGACCGCGGCTGTATATTCTTTACCGAAGCTCAACTCGACAATGGAAACGTCGTCGAGTACGATGTTGAAATCTTTGGCTCGTTCGGTCAACTCTTTTCTCACCATATTGGAAACTTGTTGACGCATAGTTATCAACTGCGACGCGTTGAATTTGGCGACGACAGATTTCAACACTTCGTTGCAAATGCTCGGAAGTACCTGGAAAATAAAGTCACAAAAAGATCGTCACAGCATCAAGGAATTTCTGGAACTACACGACGCGGTAACGAATCGTTTCGTCTTTTTTTTTCTTACTTTCTCGTCGTAATCGAGTCCCAATTGACGATACATTATCGGCAGCGCACTCGCGTCAGGCCGTGACAATACTCTGAGGGATATGTTGACCATCTGGAGATCTTTTGAACCGGTAGGCGAGGATATTTTCTTGGGTCTGCTCCTAATGTCGTAAATGATGGGATATTGGAACCAGGGCAAACGGAAATGGAGACCTTCCGTCATGATGTCTTTCTGGATTCCGCCGAGCCGTGAAAAAATGATGGCTCTGTGACCTCCATCGACTGGAGGTGTGACAAAACAAATTTTCGTCGTTACGAATTGAATTGAACGTGAAAAATCGAAAAAAGGAACTTGGACTGTTGGGGGCTATGGAATTTGCTGAAAAATTCGGGAACACAGTAACGGGCGATCGTAGATTGAGGAACTTGAATTTGAATTTAAAAAATTTTAGTGTACGTTCTTTTTTTTCAAGTGACCACGACGCCATTGTCCCTAACAATGACGAAATGGAAAAAGGGAATTGCATTATTTCGGGAAATACTCAATAACAATGAAAAATTGAGCAATTACGTAACGAGACGGGCGCGAGTGGTTTCGATGCTTGCTGGAGAATGGGAGATACGCATTTGAAGATTTTTTCGAGAAATGCAAGAAAATCTTTCATCGTCTGCTCGAGTGAAATGGCGATTTCGCGAGATTTTAGTATTTGGAAAATTTGCAAACGTTCGTGCGAATTTTTAATAGGTTTTCGAGGCAAAGTTCGATTTTTGGGAGTCTCAGGAATACACACGGTATAAGCACGATTCGTTCTGAATATTAACCTGTGTACATAGATTGCGAGACACCATAGGCAGCCGCACCGGCCACTGCAAGAAACTTCAGGCCTGCGTTGAGGCCTTTCGGTGCTTTTCCGAATTGTCCTGCAAGATCGTTTAACTTGCTCTGAGCCATTTTTTAACTATTTATTGTTATTGAACTTTCGACACGATATTATGACTATTGATTCAATCGATTTTCGTGATAAGTTGGACGATAAAACGTGCACATGAAAAAACTCGCGACCCGGCGTGCACGTAGAAACGGGAGTACGATAAAGAGATACGTAACTCGTAAGCCTGTTTCGGTCGAATCAAACTTTTTACGACTAACACTGCGCGGCGTTCACATCACCGGCCCTCAGTTAGACCTTCGAGTCAAACGTATTGATAGTTTCTTCTGAAAATCGCTTGTAAGTCGTACAGTGGTCAAAGGTATTGCAGTTGAATGGTTTGGTGGTTTCCCACGTTCACAGGACGAAAATTAAAAAAATCCTCCGCGGCCCTTGCCCGCATATTCTCTTTTGATTGATTTTTTTGCCGAGGGTTCGTTGATGAACTTTATCCGAAAAAGTAAAATCGCTTTTGCATAGAAAGTCACAACCCTCGTGTAATTTGTCTTGTTTCTCAAACGTGTTTTATTTTTATAACGATTCACGGATGATTTTCAACAAATATATGGACCGGGGAACGAGGGGAGCAGCAACGATCGGTAGGCAAGTTTCTTTATTGACGGTCGACACACAAGGTTACGTAAAGCTGAGTTCCTAAGTCTATATAATTGCGAATGTGCCTCGAGTTTTTTGGAATTTTTCAAAAACGATTTTGGCGCCATCTGCGTTGTTTCGATCGAGCGAAGGATGAAGTGACGGTTGGCGTCAAAGTGTGCGTGTATGTAGGAAAAGAGTGAACTCTCGGGAGCGCGCGCGCGCGGTTATCTAGCTCATAATCGCGTCTCTTTTTTGTCGCGTGTCTCATCAACGCACACGAGTTATAAATTGGATTCTTTCATTTTTAGTAAATAACTGTGAAGAAGGTGGTTTTGTGAGAGTGGGATGATCTAGGGGGAGGATAATCGCGCGGTGTGTGTTTCGTGTCGATACCGTTCCCGCCGCCCCGCGGATTCTCACCGAACCGGCCACAATAGAATCTCCCCGCGCCCGCGTGCGAGAGAGCGAGAGCGAGAAAAAGAGTCGCGCTCGAGGAAGGAGCGTGAGAGTAAGAAAGCGCTAAATCCCCAACGACAAGTGCCAAAGTGCTCTAGCGTTATTCTCTCACAAAAATCCAACGTTTTTACTGAAAAAAAGCATTATTAAAAAAATAGCCACGCTGTTAAATTGTAATGACTCGATTGCACCAAAAAGTATATTTTCACGCGTGACGTTAATCGGAGATTCGAAATATTGTCACAAGATTATCGAGCTCGAGTAAACAAAGAACGCGTGTGTGTTATTTGACTCGTTAGAATGGACGCTCAAGTGGGTGTTACGAAAAAGCCGAAATAGCTGAATGAAAAAAAAAAGCTTTTGGAAAAAGAGCGTCCAGTGAATTTGCGTAAATTCAATGGCCGGAACTTGAATGAAAAATTTGGAAGGTGAAAAAGCACGTCCTTCGTTTTCTGTGTGGAGTGGACAAAAAAGAGTTATCATCGAGTGCGAAGATTCGTTGATGTTTGTTCGTAATAATACGAGTTTTTGGGGCCTTCGCTCGATCACCGTCGAAGAGGTTTATGATGCCGTGGATGTTTCGAACAGCGGGGCGATTATCGTCGTTGGCGACGGGGGCGTTCGAGTCAGAAGAAGCACCAGCAGCAGCCGGAACAGCAGCAGCTGATTGATACAAAATGTCCGAAGCCTGGTCGCGGCACGTTAGCCGGCAGGGCATCGCGTGCACGACAGCGAGACATCAGCCACGGGAACTCTCGGCGTATCCGAAAGAGAATAAAACAGTGACAATAATCAATTTTAAATAACGAAACAAATGTGCAATTCGTATTTTTTACGATAGAAAGACAAGAGAACAAATTAAAAGAATAAGTGGCACGAATCTGCGTTTTTCTTCGCTTTCCTCTCCCGTCCTCAAACCCAAAAGACACAAAAAAATCAGCGAAAACAATTCCTTTTTCCTTCGTTTTGAAGATCGCGAGTGCGTGAGCGAGCAAGACCGAACGATAAGACGGAAATTCTAACAAGTTGGACATTAGGGAGCAGCTGATTCGGACAAAATGGTCGGCTCGCGTCGTTTGCCGGCGAATTAACGTCGGTAAGAAGAGAAAAAGGAGAAAAAATTTGGAGAATTTCGCGATGGTTCAGGAACAAGGGGTTACGGTGAATGGAAAGTGGATTTGAAAAATCACGAAATCGCGCGTGGGAACAAAATTAACACGGGAGTGCCTGAAGCCGGGAGCGAGAAAGAGCAATTCGAAGCAAGTAAAAGAGCGAAAAGTTTAGTGCTTGCTTTATGTGGTCGTCGGGGGTGCATGGTGGCGCGATGCGAACAAGAAAAAAATGTTGATACATTAAAATTCAAGAGTATCGTGAGCTTGAGACTTTCCGATTAAAACGAATTGGAAAAGATAGTGAACGCAATTGCGCCGGGAACTTCGTGCAACTTTTCTTCCTCAAGTGAAAAAACTCTGTAACAATCGATTGTTTGTGTAGATAAAAAAAAAAGCTGCTTTAAAAAAACGTAAACCGGAAGTTTTTCTCCACCCGATATCTTGTTGAAACGTCGTTTTTGTTACGTTGCGGCTGTTTAACGGCTACAAAGTATACCGTTGTCAAAGTTTATCAGGCTTCGTTAGAATTAGAGTGTGAATAAATAAATAAAATAATTGAAAAACAGTTGAAAGAGAATTTACGCGGGGATTGCTGCTGATGTCGAGATTCGTGGGAATGATAGTGTTCCGGGATGCAATTTTTTCTCGTATTTGAGTAGAGACGTTTATCCTCGTTTTATAATAATGATACTGCGCGATATTCACGACGAGGAGTGATTGCCAAAAGGGACAGAATAGTCCAAGACTATTCTGTGTTTTGTGCGGTGTCTCGTCTCGTCGTGGAGCGAACTAATTCCAAGAAAGACTCAGGACGATACGAGTCCGAAGAAAATACTTGAGAAATTTGATTTTTATGAGGAAAAAAGGCGTGCGAATGTATGTATATACATAAATATACGTTAAAAAAAAATCTAGCGTAAGAAAAGAAAACATCAAGGGCGAGGTGAAAACATCTTTGAGGAAAAAACGATGAACGCGGAGGGACAGCATGAACGGCAGAGAATCGGCCAGGCAAAGTGCCAAAAGGGTGCTGGTCTCGAGCAGAAAACATCAACAAACTTAACCAACGTAACAAATTCCATTAACGAGGAAAGCCCCACACGTCCTGTGCTCGAGACACGGAGAATAAAAAAAGAACGAAACTTGGTTGAAGCGGCCAACGAAAATGGCACGAATGGCGGAAATAACAACAATCTCGCCGGCAACAATGACACCACAGCTGGCACTTCCGAAAACGGACATCACCATTCGAGGCTCAACAATGTCTCAAGGACCAACGGATTTCATTCGAGCGATATTCTTCAGGAAATCATTGCCGCCAAATTTGGCCAATCTTCTACCGGACACGGAAATTCCAACAAGAACGACAAAATTAGGCTCATGATAGAAGACAGTTTGAGGTTTGAACAAATTCTTTTCGTAACTGTTATTAAAAACATTTGGCTTTATTTTATCCCGAAAAATCAGCAGAAATTGCGATTATGATAATTTCCCTCGATTTCGAGAAACACGAGGCTAAAAAAAATGGCGTGGCCGGCGCGCGAGAACTTCCGGTTCTTTTGTTCTTGACCCGAGGAACTAAACTTTTTTCTTCCATTCGAAAACGTTACTCGACAGCTTTCGAATAAATGCTGAAAAATCAAAATGATTACGAAAAAAATTATGAAAATTAATAAATTAACGAGAAAACAAAACGAATCCGCCCAGTGACCTTGGGGCAGGCATACCGTTACGTGCAAAATTTTGAATGAATTCCAATGAGTTCCAAATTCGATGAATGTCGATCGCGATCGAATGGCATTGCAGGAAAATTCGACAATTTCCTCAATTTTCCATTATTTTTCAGCGAGGATTCGAAGAATCGCGTTCAAGAGATATTTGTCCAAGTAGAGCAGCTGAAGATCGAGGAAAAATTGTTACTGTATCTTCGACTTCCGGCATCACTGGCCAATCCCGGGGGGACGGTTGACCCACTGAGACAACCTTTGAATCCACTTGGCAATCGTTACGAAATTCATCAAACGATTATGTGGATAAAAACACACTTGGAGGAGGATCCGGACGTTTCGTTACCGAAGCAAGAAGTCTACGACGAGTACAAGTACGATTTTACAAAAAATCCTCCATTTATAAAATTTTGAAGTTTGCATCGTTGGAATGCAACGAAATTCTTTTTTTTTCTTCAGCAGATTTCATAATTATTATTAAATATTTGGTCTGGACGATAAATCGATCCTCTCTCGCGACTAGAAAACTCGATCGACAAGAAAAATTGCCACGACTTTCAAAATTCAATAAATAATTATAAAAAAAAAAACATTTTCGTTCAATCTCAACGTTGCAAACTTCAGATTCATAATATAATTGAAAAATATTGATTAACCCTTCGAGTGCTCCTATAAATGCACATTGGGTCAATCTGACCCAAGACATTTTGCATATCGTTGCATTTCGGTAATTATGCATTCGTTGTTATTGAAAATGAAATGCGAAACTTTCGGGAACAGAAAAATGTTGTTCGATATGAAAATTAGTGAATCTTGTTGGAAAAAAAACTAATTGTGAGAATTTTAAATTGCAGCGTGTTTTGTATTAGAAACGCAATGAAACCATTGTCAACTGCGGATTTTGGGAAGGTAATGAAGCAAGTTTATCCTAGAGTTCGGCCCCGAAGACTCGGTACGCGAGGAAACTCGCGTTATTGTTACGCCGGTATGAGAAAACGAGTGAAACTCGATACGCCGACATTGCCAGCAGTCACGGACACGACGACGGTACTTAATGATTTATTCTTGAGTTACAAAGCGTTGGAGCGATTTATATTTGACTGCAGAGAGTCTCATAGAAAAGCTTTGCGAATAAAGAGCCGAGTATTTGTTTCCTAGGTCTGAAGTAACGGGACGAGGATTTCTTGGGATATTGATTAATTTGAATGTTTGCAGGCGGATGATTTCGAGGAACCAATAACGGAAGAAATGCTGGGAGCTGCGTCGACCTTGATCAGAGAATGGGCTGAAAGTTTATTAAAAATGAAGTTTTCGTCTTTGAGCGCACTCGCTCGTCATCTCGTTGACAATCTTCGGGTGGACACGAGGTCGCTCTCTGCTGTTTGTATTTTAAGTGCATCCGGTGATTCTCAGCCGTCGAGCAACAACAAAGGTTCGAAGAACATTCATGAGGTTAAAGTTTCGATCGTTGGAATGCAACGAATTTCTGTTTGAAAGAATTGGCATGATTTTCAAAATTCAACAAATATTTTCCGTTGCAAACTCCAGAGACATGAAAATTTTCAAATTTGTGGAAGAATTTCGGTTGTAGAAAAAAATTGGTAGATAATGACGTCGTTTGAATCAGTTTCAGAAAGTTCGCCGAGTTTGTCGGTGACCCCGGTGGCCGGAAAGCCCGGAAAGATGAGGGAAGCGCAGCTGCAATTGCAAAGAAAGTTGCAGCAGCGTGAACACACGAGGGATCAGAAGAATCGTCAGCAGGAGTCGACGGGACAAAATGCAGGGAAAGAGAAAGTGTTGGAGAGTCCAACGCCAACGATACTGACGACGAGATCGTCATCGGCGAGTGGAAAGGGTTGTAAAAAGAGTAAAACGAGTCAATCGCCGCAGATAGTTGGAGGATTGGGGAGTGGGAATGTAGGGACGACAACGGGACCATCGCCGAAGACAACGGCGTCGCAGCCGGCTGCGACGTCGAGTCCGGCGTCATCGAGAAGCCGAAAACTGCCAAGATCGGGGAGTCAAGGCACCAACAACAACAATAGCAACAGCAGCAGCAGCAATAATGCCGTATCGCCTCAATTATACTGTGATAATGATCAATCCCGCGGGACAAGCGCAACGTCTTCGCAGCAGGCTCTGGAGGAGGTTCGGAGCGGCACCGAGAACAACGGAACATCGAGATCTTGCACGCCGAACGATGGGGCGATTCTTCGGGAAGGAAAATTGAAGAATTCTCGAAAGCGTTCGAGCCTGGATTCGTCGCGTCAGATGAGTGAATCGAGTCCGGAGAAGCAAGCGAAATTAACGGAAGAAATAGAGGCAACGAGACATCAAGAGACGATGAAAAATTTCGCTCAGTTGCCGCCGATCCAGCGAGCCGTTGAGAAGGTAACTCTGGTCGTACCGAATAGCTTGAAACTGGAAAAAGCCGAGTGTCCGGAATCGCGGCCACATATGGTACGTTCGCGAGACGCGGAGACTTCGATAATGGAGAAGATGACCAACGGCCGTGCGACAGTGTGGGAAAGTATTACGGTGAATAATCGTTTGGAGGACAAGTTGTGTACGATAGATCCTGACGCGTTGGACGATTATCTAAACGGTGGTAACAATTCGCAAGAGCAAGAAGAAGAGCTTTTGCAATATTTCCAGCAAAGTAATTCTTCGAGTTCGGACGTTGAGGCTGGCTGCAACAACCAATTGCCGAGCAATTCGGAAACTGAGCGTTCTTCGAGATCGGACAAAGTCTCGCAGCTTCGTATAATATTGCAGCAAAATCTTAAAGACGGAACGGTCAGACCGATCAACAGTTTGGACGGTTCGAGTTGCATAAGACGAACGACTCCGGTAGCCGAGACCAAGAGTCGAGAAATGGCGAGCAAACAGCACGATATCGTGTTGCCGATTTTATTGAATCATCATTCGAATCCAACGACCAGTAGCACGAGACGGAGGGTGAGTTTTGAGACCAGCGTTCTCGAGCAGCATCACCAACAGCAACAGCAACAACAGCAGCAGCAACAACAACATCAGCAACAACAACAACAACAACAACAACAACAACAACAACAACAACAACAGTTGCATCATCAACAACAACAACAACATCACCAACAGCAACAGCAGCAGCAGCAGCAACAATCTTCGCAACTTCATGAAACAGTGACAGGTCAGGTGACCGCGAATACCCCGGTAAACACCGTGCCACAAAGTCCCAATACTCGTCGTAGAATATTCAATTTTACTCCGATATCCCCGGGGCCTCATTCACCGATAAACGGACGTGCGGCTTCCGCTTCAAAACCGAGCTCCGCCAACGCCAGTCCTTTCGTTTCTCCACGGAATACTCCGGTTCCACGCTCACGGAGCAATTTACAATCTGCCGGTGGGTCTCGGGCTCGCGGACAAAAAAGTCTCGCAAGATCCATTTCCTGCAGCGTTCCTTATACGAATACACGGCAAGACACTTTCGTTGTTCCCACCAGCAATTCCGACAACTCTCGGCTTGCCATGACTCCGACTTGTCTCTCCGGACCACGCTCCAACGTCGAGGTTCAAGCATCGAATTTACTACCCGGACCCTTGATCAGCGTCGAACGAAGAAACGACGATCCGAAAGTTCTGGGCGATCCTGGAGCTGCCACTTCTTTCCTCAGCGATATCGACCAGCAAAAACAATTGCTCATCAATTATCCCAGTCAAGAGAATCTACAGGAAATAAAAAATGTTTACGACTCGTGCTTGACGACGGCAAGAGCTTCCACGACTAATACAACGACCAATACAACCCCCACAGCCTCAAATTCAGCAACTAATAATCTCACTATCAGAAACTGTCAACCTGCTGCTGATCAAGAAATCAGCGAACTGCTCAATGGTGCAACGAGGCAACAATCTTTCACGACCGAACAATTGTACTACAGGTCGCAATCCGTGCCTCTTCATCGCATGGTCAACCCCACTCTCATGTCACCGATCGCTTCCAATCACTCGCAATTCATTGCCAATCTTCACAGCTTCAATAATTCGTCCAATAGTTCGATCGCCCCCACACCGGTGCCCAGTGAATTCAACGATTTTGTTTCTATCGGCGCTCACGATACTTACCTTCTCGATGACGTCGACGCTGGCTTCATTGCTGACGATCAACAATTTCTCATGGAGGACAAAGAGTCCATTACCAAGATTCTTAATATTCTCGACGAAGAGGGACGCCAGAGCATGACCATCTTACCCGATAGAACTGCCAACGACGACAATCTTCTCGAGAATACAAACCTCACCATTGATCTTCTCGATCCTCTGGCCAATACCGATTTGTCTATACAAACCGAGAGCATCGTCGATCCGGCGGTTGTTCTCGACCCATCGGTCAATGGCAATCTTCGTAAAATCATCGAATCACGCTCATACCCGAACACACCATTGCCCGTTGTTCCGGGCGCATACAACGCCGCGACTTACACCAACGAAGACAACAACAGTAATGGCTCGAGGTCTTATCCATCCACTCCGTTACACACTCTACAATCCCAAGAAATTTATCGCGAGAGTAACGAACCCATGCTCTCCTCGCCGACCTTGAATTCATTGAATCTTCGCGCCGAAAACGTGGACGTTGTCAGTGACAACGTTTGTCGCAACGTGACCGATCTCTTGGAAACTAATTTCCTCGGAGACAACGAGGCTGACAACGACGACCTTGACCCTCTTGGAAATTTCGATGGACTCCAGGACGTCGATTCTCTAACGCCGCTCTTTAACGAAGTCGCTGAAACGAATCGTTGATTTTTTTCGCTCGACATCCCGTTAGAATTTCGAAGAAATCGAAATTCCGTCGTCGAGTGTCTCAACCCATGAGAATCGATCCCGGGACGAAACGGAGACTAAAAAGTGCAGTGCCGATAGTGAAAAACATCGAGAGGTACTCTACACCTTTTTTTAAACAATTACCGGGTCAACAAACGCGAAAGAGAAACGAATATGACTCACTGCCAGGGAAGCTTTCAAATTTTAAGCAAAGAAAGCGATGCAAGGTCATTACGAGCGAAATTGCAGGAACATTTCACGTGACTGTCGCTAATTAACGAGTTTCTTTCGATTTTCCATGAGACTCGTAAGTTGAGGGGTCGAAAAAGTAAAATTAACATTTTCAAAATTCGGACTCCACCTCGTCACTCGTAAAGAAAAACTCACGAGGTGCTTTTTACCGATCGAGCGAGTTTAATAGCCAGAAATCAATTGAATTTCGTCGACAGTCGCGTGAACCTGTTTTTTAAACTGTCGCTACGACGAAAACCACTTTTTAACATTCGAACGAGATATAAGATTAAAGGAATTAAAAGAAATGAGAGAGGAAGATAGAGAGAGAGAGGAAAAACAAAGTATTTTGCGAAAAGGGAACTCGCGGGCTCCATCCCCTCGTGATAATTGTGATGACCCGAGACTTCCTAACGAGGCTCGTGATCCGATTGTGTAGACTCTTCGTTATTTTCTTTGCCTTTTTTTTTTACGATTCTTTCCATTTCTTTTACTCGCATTTTTTTTCTATTTTTACTTGCTATGTGTGTGGTAGATTTTGTGTCGAGAGAGTATGCGAGAGCGAGAGAAGTCGAGTGGAGAATAAAAGGAATGTCGTGGGCACGTTTGTACACCGAGAAGATTTCGGTGATTTTCTTCTTTGTACAAATTAATTTGTAGAAATATTTTTTAAACAATGGATAAACGTTTTTACCGAACGTGCCGGCTCTTTTAATTTGACGAGTGACGAAAAAACAAACAAACGAAATTCCCCGATGCGATTAGACTTAGCGAACGTATTTGCAAGTTAACCAAACAAGAAAAAATGATAAAAGAAAACAATTTCCGTGCCTTTTCGATAATATTACCGTAAAATTGTCAGGTCGATCGGGGCCAGCTGTCGTTCCAACAATATTCCCTTTTTTTACTCATCTTCATTTTATTTGATGGAAGTTGAGAGAATAATTCTCGTTTGGATTCACCGTGTCCCGATTCGTTGTTTCAAAAGTGGTTGATTCTTTCGTATTCGTCCTTCGATTAAATTTTCAGCTTGTGAACCAAGCGGACTTTTGAGCGTTTCGCATGTTAACAAAATTCGGGAGATTGTCAAATGAATTTTATCGTAACCGATAGGCAAGTTTTTTTTAATAGAAACTTTGATTTTATTTTTTATTTTTTCAAACGCAAAACAACACGAAAGTAATTTTCGACGATGATGTACCAAAAAAAGTATTAGTTTTGAGAACGATGCTCGTCGATTTAAAATTGCACTCTAAATGATATCGAACGAATGTGAGAGAACAATTAATTAATAAAACGTAGACGATAATGCGAAGAATTTGTGTAAAGGAAAAGAGGAGGAGAGAGAACAAGGTGGTAGTGCAAATTTTTAACTCATCGTTTATCACACGCACAAAAATACGTTAAACTTTGAGTCGCAACGTGTACGAAGGAGGAAAACGAGACGTAAAAGAACAAAGTTACAAAAATTGGAAGGAAATCATAGTCGTCAAGAATGGAAGAAAGAAACTGAGATATAAAAGGAAAATAAACATGAATAAAGTGTGTTCGTAGTTTTAAAGGTTGCAATTGGGCACCGACGAAAATCCAAACATTTTTTTGTCCCTAGGACTTATCTAATTCACTTGTGCAATGGAGTATCGTTTGATCGTTAGCTGCCTTCAGGAATAATGGACGAATTAATAAATCGAGCTTATTGAAAAGAGAAAAAAAGAAATTTCTTACTCATATCGTTTAGAATGTGGTCGAATGTCGTTTGTTTTTTTATAATGAATAACTTTTTTCGACAAATATGAAAATGCATAAGCGCATTTTCTATGTAAATTCGGTCGGAACATCATCAACGAAATGAAGGGAGGAAAAAATGCTTTCGAGACAAAATATGACGAAAAAAAAACAATGGGATGGTTGACACGAAGTGATAAAAATGAAGATCCCCGAATGACGCTTTCGATGAAAGAAATTTTTGAAAAAATCCTTAATTTGCCGTTTTAGAATGGATTTAAAAATACAATTTTCGGCGAGAGACTTCATTTTTTCGAAATTTCCCAGAGTAAACGAGACTCTTTGCTTCCCTCCGTCTAGTACAAAAGCGAAAATAAATTTCGACGCAAAAACTAATCACTGCCTGACTGTTGTCGTTGATGAAAAAATAAAAATAATTTGAAGAAACGAGGTGGAAAAGATGGAAACGATTTTTCTAATTACTTCTCAATATCTGTACTTTCGTGCTTGTGTAAAATATCGATAATAATATAATATGACAATGTAATAGACGTATCCGTGGGAAAAATGCGAGAAAATGAAGTCGCGAATTAACCACTTGTTTAGCGAATCGTGTTGCATGTGAAATAGAAATCATTTAATGAAAGGAAAAACAAGGAAAAACGAAAACCTGTAGAATTGCAGTTACTCACTAAAATACTATAATCGATTAGTAGAATACGCGATTACAATTGTACGAGGTCAATGTAGCGAGCTGGAAGAAAAAACGATTGTGCATAACCACGTGGCCACAAATTTATTTGGGCAATTATGGACCGATTACTTGATCACCATTTTTATTTAGCACTCGATACAAATTATTAATTTATGACAAAAACTATTTTTTCCTCCATTTGCGAATTTTCGCCCGAGTATCAATCGGATATTTAGTGATGAACAAATTCATGTGATCGTATCGAATGGAAAGAAACACGAGCCAACGATTCGAATACTCTTCGAATCACAATGTTCGATTTTTATCTTCGGAATAATATTCCACATCGATTTTCCACGTGGATTGTCGAAATGAATAATTGACTGGGTCACATTTTCCAAAAGTAATAATTTCATTAATCAGAATGCGTGATCAATGATTGCCTAAACTTTTGGGAAAATTGCTTTCCTTATCGTTGAGATAATTTGTACGAATGAACTCCTCTCCTGCCTCTCCAAAACACTATCGTCTTTCTTTCCTTCCCATCCATCAAAATTGCATGTCACTAATTATACTTTGTCAGCAAAGCATTTTCCCCTTGATGAGTTTCGTCGATATATTTCTTCAACGCGGTGCAATGACTGAAAAAATCTTGATTTCGGTAAAACCACATCGCGGTGCGTGGAAGTGAAAACTATTTTCACAAAATGGAATAATTCTTCGTCCAGAAACAATTAACGAGAAATTTGATCAACATGTAAATTTGAAAACCTTCATTTTCATTCGAAATGTAAATAAATTAAACGCTCAATTTGGAATTACATAGCGCTCGAAATAATTGATTCAGTCGTCGTAATCCGGCGATTTAATTCAAAATTTTGAAAATATTCATGCGAGACTACGATACGAGAAGAAAAATGTTTCCAAAATCTCGTTTCAATGTCTCATTGAAAATTGCGTGCTTTGGGGAAGCGGTCTTCCCATCGTGCGCAAATTTCAACGGATTCCTTGATCACTATTCCTGTAAAAAAAAAAAACATTAAAAATCTGTCAGTATTAATTTGACCGAGACTCCGTGAAAAATTCTGTATTTGAAGAAAAGTGAAGAAAAATGAATTCTCCAAGCATGCTTTTATTTACCCGTCGTTATTTTTCATTTCCATGTTTTCCTCCGGACTTGAAGAATTTTTATACGAGTCACGAGAGAAAGAAAAAAAAACGTCCTTTTGGCTTAGAGAATAGCGACAAGGTCCTGAAGACGCGATTTGTGAATACGCCTCAGTCCAATTAATTAGTTGTAAGTTTAAGTTTAACATTGGAATGTCCTTCGTGTCCTTCTTCGTCTCGATCGTTGGACTCTTTGCTTCGTTGTTTTAATTATTATTTGATTTACTTTACACACGAATATACATATAAATATATTTTCTAAAGGAAATAATAATTGTAAAGATTCAGGCGTCTGGCACGAATTTTTGTCATAGATTCGCAATTATTGTTATTATTATAAAAATTTAACCGATTTACGATGATTTAGTAAACTGTGATATTTGCGCGAGTGCTTACGTATTTGGTATGTATGTATGCGCATGTACATATTGTATCCCATCATTTCGCGTTTACCCAACTTATTTTTATTTTTCTAGATTTTTTCTGTTTCCCAGAAGAAAAAAAAAATATCTCTCTCACAGTCATTCATCAATCGCCTTTCCCCGCTCCGCGCCCATTCGTGTAAGGTCTCCGTTTTTTAAAATAAGCATCATGGGGTGGAGAGAGAAATAAAAAATCCGAAGCAACCGCAGCGAAATGGAATAAATGGGAATTTCGATGTCACGAAGCCACGATTATTTAGTGAGCCCCAAAAAATCGGACTTTTTCTCATCAAATTATTTTCTCATTTCATTCTCTTGTCATTTATATAACTTAGTTGCACATTCACGCATTAACAAACCCAAACAAACAAATGAAGAAAACAACAAACAAGCTCTCCTTTGGCCTAAACCAAAAATATGCTTGTTGGTTTCTCGAGGGAAATCAGCTCCGATTTTTTCGCAGTAGTTTGCACAACGAGTGTAATGAGTTTTTGTACACACATCACACAACACCGACACACACACCCCTAGTTTTCGAATAATGGAAATCGTTTGAACGTTCATATACATTGTAGTGAAACAAAAAATATATATATATATGTAGGTAGGAAATATAAGATATATATATAAATATATATCTTATATTTCGTAGATAGGAAATATAAGATATATATATATATATAATTTTGTATAATTTATAATTACCATTTGACGATAAAATAAAATGTTAACATTGTATGGCCTAATTATCGATATTATTTTTCTAAGGGACTCATCGCTTCCTCCGTTTGGAGACACTATCGAATAGCTTTACCTCCGATTTGGCTCAAATTTGATGCAGACATCCTTTTCGACGATACGAGGAAGTGTACCAACGGATTTTTGGCACACTTCCTCCAAATTTTCCGAGAAATCGAATTTTTAAATGATTTAGATCTGATTTCATTTTTATCATTCCATTTATTTGGAATGTTTATTTTATTGGTTTATTTTGATTCGATGTTTTCTGTTGCTTTTGAAAAGACGATAATTTTGAGTTTTCAACTGCACGAGTTGCGAAGGACATGGAAAATGAAGGTAGAACAAGGCAGAATTGCTTACTGTACAAAATTTATTCATCTCGTGTACACACCAGCCGTTCAATTGCAGTCACATTATTTATTTATCATGACCCCGTCTCGCAGATAATAATTTTCTATAGCGCGAATTTGCGCGCTGTTTGAATTTAGTTTGCAATAGAATTTATACGCGATCAAGAAAAGTGTGAAAAATCGAACTTTTAACGTTCGCGGTCGATCGTTTTTCCGATCGAGAATATCATAAATTTCTTACTTTTCGTTATCTCAATTATTTAACGTTGTTCATTAGTGTTTTATTTTTTGTCACCGGGTCCAATGAAAAATGACTATTCGACGATCGTAGTTCCGGAGAAAATAATTATCAAGAAAATGGCCCTCGGTTCTCTAAGTCGAGCACCTCGTTTCTTTATTATTATTTCGCGTCGTTTTTTTCTACAGTCTTGGACCTTGTGAACGAAAGACGCGATACACTGTCGATTTTTCTTTTAGTTAGTTAATTGGGGGAGGAAAAATGATGAAAATTGTGGTATATTTACAGGACGTTCGTGGGAACGTCGAGAATCGGTGTTCTAGTCTCATTCAACAATTCAGCTTGTGATTTCTTGCCATTCACTATCGCATGGACGTCCTCGATGTCCAGCGTCTCGTACTTCAAAAGTGCGTCCGCCAAAAGCTTGTGCTCCTTGGCGTGTGTCTTCAGAATATTTTTCGCTCTCTCGTAAGATTCCTAAGCGATAAGAATTTCGTTGGTTTTTGTTTTTTTCATTGGCAACTTTAGGATTTGAACTTGCGATTGATGAAGAAGAAAAATTACCTGCAGGAGTCTCTTGACTTCGCCGTCGATCAGCTCGTTCGTGCTTGGACTGTATTCCGGGGAATTATTTCTGTACGATTGATTCGGATCCACGTGAAATCGGAAACCAACTTTGTCCGACATTCCAAATTGCTTTACCATACCCTCGGCTATTCGGGTGGCGTCCTAAAATTCATAAGTGGATATTGGAATATTTAATCGCACTGGCGTTTCTCTAGTCAGAAAAATCCAGTCACGTTTTTTTTTTTTTAATTCAATTCTATGAATGAAAAAATCAATATTTTATAGCGACCTCGAGATCTTTCGACGCTCCGGTGGTTACTCTGTCAGGTCCAAAAATCAATTCTTCAGCGGCTCTGCCGCCCATCATCGTGTCCATTTTTGCCATGAGTTGTGCTTTTGTCACGTGATAAACGTCCTTCGTCGGTAAGAAAGACGTCTGAAAATGGTGCAACGCAAAAAGAAAGAAAAAAGTATAAATTCAATAAATTCGATGAAAAACCAGGAAACGAGAAAAAATAGTGAAAATGATGAAAACTCACGTGCCCGAGAGAAGGTCCCCGAGGTATAATAGTAACTTTGTGCAGAGGAGTTGCTTCTTTGGTGTAAAAAGCGACGAGAGCGTGTCCACCCTCGTGATAGGCCGTTATGCGGTTGACTTCGTCATCAGGCATTCGTCCTTTTCCTTCGGGACCGAGAATGACTTTGTCACGGGCTCGTTCAAGGTGTTGCATCGTTACGTACTCGGCTCCTTCGATAGCGGCCTTCAATGCTGCCTGATTTACCTGTTGCGAGAAAATTACAAAAATCAAGAGAGAAGAAAAACTTTTTCAGCCTCAAAACGACTCGGTGGGGGATGAAAAAAATAGAATAAACGAAGAAAATGGGTTTTTAATGATTTACCATATTCTCTATGTCAGCACCCGTAAAGCCAGTTGTACATCGTGCCAGATAATCCACGTCGACGTGCTTGGTAAGTATTTTCTTCATATACAAATTAATTATTTCCTTTCTACCGATAAAATCGGGGGTACTGACGAAAATTTCAACGTCGAAACGTCCCGGACGCATGAGAGCTTTGTCAAGATCGTCGCGTCTGTTTGTCGCACCGAGAACGATAACTCCCTCGTTTTGATGGAAGCCATCCATTTCGGAGAGAAGCTGATTTATCGTTTGATTCGCGTATGGATGAAGTACCGAATTTGTCCGTTTTCCACCCACGGAATCAATCTCGTCTATGAATATTACGCATGGAGCACGTTCCTTAGCAGCCTCTGTAATGAAAAAACGAGCAATTAAGTAATTAATCAAATTCAATGTCTGGAGTGGCATTAGAAATGGTAGAGAAAGTTTATATTTCTGAAAAACTTACTGAACAAGTCACGAACCCTTCGTGCTCCTTGGCCGACAAGAATCTCATCAAATTCTGGTCCGGCAGCATGAAAAAACGGGACACCAGCCTCGCCGGCAACGGCACGTGCCAAGAGTGTTTTCCCTGTTCCCGGTGGTCCGACCAGAAGAACACCTTTGGGTAATTTGCCACCGAGTACCGAAAACTTGTCAGGATTTTTGAGGAATTCGACGACGTCCTTCAGCTCGCTTTTCGCTTCGTCCACCTTCGTTAACAAAAAAAAACGTGTTGGTAAGAAAAAAAAAACGAAATACGTGAATCTCACGTTTTTTATTTCATTGGAAAATAGTAAGACTCTCGTTCACTATAAAAACTCACCCCTTTGACGTCATCGAAAGTCACATTGATTTCTTCGGGATTGACCATACCTTGCTTGCCAAGCTGAATCCTAAACATACTTCCGTTCGTACTCGCTGATCGAAAATAAAAATAGATTACCCGTTGTTATGGAAAAGTGAAAGCCCGAGAAGAAAAATAGAGGAAACGAAATTTCTGAAATGCTGAGGACCCGAAGGCAGTTTTGCGCTACGTCTGACAATGTTACGCAGTCACTTTTCGATGCAGCAAGCATTTCGAGCCCTCAGATATAAACCGGAAGTGCCAGAAATTCATCGAATCAATCCGAACATTGTTCAGCTCTGTGTGCAGATATTTAGTCACAATTACTAGCGATTATACACACCCATGATAGATATGAGAACGACGAAGGTGATGCCGATCAGTACCACCTGCTGGACGACTTTAAGCCAGCGGAAGGTTCGACCCGGCGCCTTACGGCCATTCCCAGCTAGATAACCCTCGGCGAATGCAACTTTCATCCTTTGCTTCTCGTCTTTCGTCATTTCACGGTCGTTTAGTAGAGTCTTAAGATTCTCGAGATTTGTCTGATCAATCGTCATTCCAGATTTCTCGTCCTGAGCGTGTTTTTTATTGCCAAACCAAATTTTTCCAAATTTATTAAGTTTTATTTTGTCAAGCGTGATCGAAAAGTATCATTTATTCTCTACAGTTTATCGAGTAACGAAGAATACTTTTCCCTTGTGTGTTTATCGAAGCAGAACCTTTCATTATCTTTCTTTCCACCCCTAAATCTCATTTATCTCTTTCCAATCCATTATCCCACCGAATCTTGATGTACATACGAGATTTTTCAAGTAGGTACAACAACTGGCATTAGCATCGAAATAATTAATGAAAAGTAAAAAAAGTTTAAATGAAAATAAAAAGGATGACGCACTTCTATGTTTTTCCTTTTGAAATTTTGTACCTCGTACGCAGGCTTCGATAAACCCATCCATTTTCTCAGTCGTCCGGCGATGGTTGGATTTCTTTCGATTTCTGCGTTGATGTTTCTGTCAGTTTTGAAACTACGTATCGAAATATCTCTGTGCGAATGTGGCCCGATGTAAAAACTGTTGCTTCTTCTTGTCATTCTCGCTTGCTCCAGAGAACATCGTATTACCGGGAGGAGTACAGACTCGGAGAGTTGTGGACACGCCAAATCGCGCTTGTTCTCGGCAAAACATTTTCCTGATACGTACGAGACGTTCCATATGCTACATTTTTTCAAGGGCCTCGTTACTCTCCCGACGGAAATCTCGTCGAGAAGCCGACGAAATTTCGGGGGACTACCTATAGACGCAATGACGAGGTCATCCAATTCCAGCTCGGTGCAATTTTTTGCTGCCTGCGACGAAATCATTATATTTATTTCTTTGTCAACGTTCGTTCTCTGTTTGAATATTTTAGGATTGTTTACCTCGCTGAGACTCTCGGGGCAAAGGTCGTCGGACGACGTGCGGACATTGACATTTTCACGTCTCTTGATTCTGGTTGTTATTGTGGATGTTATTGGCGTGAATGCTGAAGTCAATTGCGTCAGGTGGTACAAGACCTAAAAGGGGAGAGGCAATATTTTGAACTGCCAATTGTTAATTTATGATTCTTTGAATTCGTGGACAACGAGCTTGAAAGATTTATAGATTATTTCGGAGTGGCTCGACATACCCGAATTTTAGGAATATTGTGTCGCGAAACCGCATGCAAATTCGCGGATCATCTTTGAAAAGATATGGAAAATATGTACTGAAAGGTGCAGAGAAAATAGTTGCGTGACTAACCTAAAAACTCGTATGACGTTTAGCGAAATGATCGAGAGGGAATGTTAACTTTGCGGCTAACTGACGAAAGAGCACTTATAAATAAAACTCGGGAGACATTGCGGTGAGGTGCGAAATCACGAAATGGGCTTGCATCACTTACCTGGTTATGAGACTGAAGCGAAATCATCGGGACAGTATATATTCGAGAAGTAGTCTGTCCGTCAGCTGATGCGAACAACGCGAATATAACACGTTTATGCACGCAAAGTCCTCAGGACTTTTGGCGCTCCACTTTTTCCACTCCAACTTATTTGATGATTTTTATCTTCTTGTACGATTATTTGTAGAGATGTTATTTTATTCTCCTGGTTTTCCGGAGAACAATCGATCCAATGACACGAAAGAAAACAGCCCTGCGAGCGGGGTATCTTTTTAGTACTCGCTTTATTTTACTTTTTGATCTTTTTCTCTAACGTTACACGATCGCGTTTTCTTCCTTCCCGACGAGCACTGAATCTACGATCGGAAGATACACACTGTCCGGGGTGTCATCAGTAACGAGGTTAGAAATGTAATAAAATTTTATCAACCGGAAATGGCGTAGTCAGACTCTTGGTACTCCGAATTTTGAACAACAATTTTTATAGCTCGTTTCAATCGAAACGACAGACGTGATAAAAAAATCCTCAAGGACGAAATCAAATTTATTTCTATTCCATGTCAGTATAATTGTTTTGCGAACTTATAGCGCCCTCTTTGCTAAATGAATGGCAAGAAACTCAAAACCGATAAAGAATTTGCCTATATTTCAATTAATTTATTTTCCAAAGATATTTCTACGTAACGTGTCAATTGTTTTTCTTTCCTCCCTCAATATGTTACTTCCCAAGGTAGTATCGCAAAAAACGAGTTTGCAGAATTCGTAACTTTGAAAGTGCACAGCTTCGGGAATATTTTTGTGTCGCCATCTTTCAAGACAAAATCAGATTTTCACAAACAAACAAAAAATCAACGGCCTCGAATGCTTTCTTCAACGAGTTGTTTTCAATGCCGGAACCAAAGTGACATATCCCAGCTACGAAAAGCTGAGATCTAACCTCATTTCGATGTTGACATTTTAATGTCGCATCTAAAATGATGCTTTGCGTGACGTAAACGAAAAAATTAAAACTCTATCTTTGTGTTATTTTTCCTTAATTACTTTATATATTATTTGTGTCTGTGGAATCATGAATAGCCTAGGCTTGAGTTTGATTCTTAAAATGGGCTGTATTTGCGCCAAAGAGACTATAACCGTAAACGGTCGTAAATACACTGTTCGTGAACATCTTGGAGACGGGCAAGTACCTCAATCATCAATAAAATTCCAAATATTTGCCTCTCTATAAAGTCCAGAAAGAATTAATCGAGAATCCATTAAAATCTACAAAAGATCGCTGTGTGGTTTACGAAATTTTCGTAATTTTGAATCTCGGCAATCATATCCTTGGAGAACTATATCGCGATGGTGTTCGATTTGCAAATGCATATTTTGACATATCGTTCTTTTTATCAGGGGTTTTAGTACCGTTTTGTTAGTAGAGGATTCTTTAACGCACGCAAGGTACGCCATCAAAAAAATAGTTTGTCACGGCTTGGACGATCAGAGGTTGGCGGTCAAGGAGGTAGAATATCATTCGATGCTCAAACATCCCAATATAATAGAATGCATTGATTCTACACACAAAGGAACGGCCGATCCTGTAGTTAATGCGACGAGCGAAGTTTTGCTAGTTTTACCATATTACCACGTGAGTACAAACCGGACTGATTAAAAATCTTGTGGGTTGAAATGAAAAAAGTTGGAAATTGTAACTTTTGTTTGTCGTAGTTGATTGGATTCGTATTTACTGATTTTCATTGTATAAATATGAAGAATATTGGTGTTGACGACTGATAATTACAGAAAGGAACATTGGCGAGCGAGTTGGAGAAAAGGGCGAGAAACGAGGACCATTTGTCGCCGCTGGAGGTTCTCAATATTTTTCTACAGATATGCGAAGGAGTAAAAGCTTTTCACGAGGCAAAACCCGAGCCGCTCGCTCATCGTGACCTGAAAACAGCAAATATCGTGTTGGGCGATGGCTGCACTCCTGTTATCATGGATCTTGGCAAGATTTTTTCATAGAATCAAAAATTACAAGAAAAATCAAAAACGTTTCCAAACCACAGATAATACTCTCGAACGATATTAATAAAAAAACATTCTTTGCAGGTTCGGTTGCGCCTGCAAGAGTTAAAGTTTGCGGAGCTCATGCCGCCCAGACCCTCCAAGATGTAGCTGCTGAAAGATGCTCCATGCCTTATCGAGCACCTGAATTATTCAATGTCGAGAGTTATTGCATGGTTGACGAAAGGACCGACATTTGGGTGAGATTCTTAGTTTCTTTTTCAAGCCAATCCAGTCACATATCAAAACGGTCAACTAAATTTAAGCCTCAGAATAATTATAATTTATTATTAACGATTAATTTATTTATTAATAATAGTTAATGAATTCATCATTTATAATAATTTATTATTATTATTATTTTTGGTTCCATCGAATAGACTTTTACGCAAAATTTCGATGTTTTTTTGTCTAGTCCTTGGGTTGTATATTATACGCTTTGTGTTACTTCAAATCGCCGTTCGATGCGGTTTATGAAAGAGGCGACAGTGTCGCGCTGGCAGTGATAAGTGCGAATATCACGTTTCCCGAGAATTCACCGTATAACGAGGTGAGGAAAAACGAAAATAAGATCTGGAAACTTGAGAACATTCCAGCAATATTGTTGATTAATAAATTGAAAGAAAAATGTTTTTCAGGATATGGAAAACCTCATTTTGTCAATGCTGAAAGTCAATCCAATGGAACGTCCATATATTTATAGTGTAATTGAAGGGGTGCAAAATGTAATAGCAACCCTTGAAGGAAGAGCCTGAAAAGTTTTGATTTTCATCATTTTAAGAATCGTGTGTGTACTCCGAGTTGAAACATTTTTTTCAAACGAAACATCGAATTTTGTATCGCTACAACGGAAGAGATTTCGCTAAAAAATATTGCCTAAAATACTTGCGAGAATTTGCGCCGAGAAACCGTATTTTTTCGACTCTCTTAGTCGTTCACAGAAAAATTCATTGAAAAGAAATCTTGGACAACGAAAAAATAAATAACTTGCCAATAATGTTTCTATTGCGATTCAAAAGAAATGACAAATCAATTTTCGTTGCATTCCAACGATCCAAACTTCAATACCAGTAGAAAAACACGACGTGCTTTTGATCGTTGAATATAGAACGAAAAAAAAATGTAAAAACGCTACTCGAATGGACCAACGAACATTTTGCAATAACACTTCAAAACATTCTTCGAATTATTCACAATGTACATAATTTTAACAATTAAATAAAATCCATATTTGCAGAATAAATGTGGAAAACAGAAAATTACACAATTAAAATGTGTTTTTTGTTTTTTATCGATAAAAAACGGCGTCGAACGAAATACGAATATCTTTTCAGGATGATAAATAGTTTAGCCTAAAATTGACTGCGACGATATTTCATTTTTCATTAATCTATGAATATCCGTTTGCAACTTTTGCGACTGTAAGAGAAAATTCATGAACATGAGATTCTGAGCAGTGGAAATAAAATTCATCAGCAGATTCGGCGTGAATGGATTGATCTCGCCTTGTCCATAATAATTCAATGTATGAATGAAGTAATTTGATGTAAGTCTCCTACTATCTTGCTCAATCGGGATCGTACGATCTGACGTGTACGTTGATGACGTCAGAGAGTAGAAATATTTGTTGACGTTTAAAATTTGCGCGTTGGGCAGGCTATTTTATTTCCCTAGAGAAAACTAGACGCGATTGCAATCGGCGATTGTGCGGGAGAGGAAAATAAAAGATAACGAATGAAATATTTAAACGATATCCTACGGGAATTGTTGAGAAAAATAATTTTTCTACGCGTATATGTAAAAAAATTAAGATTTTCCTCTGATCCGGTCGATATCGAGAATAATCTGGGGCTTTTTTCCGTCTGCCGGGAAATGTGGCAGCACTGACGCCGCTCTCTACTTGTGGGCCGGCTTCGAAAGATTTTTATCATGATCCGCGCGTGCGTCAGTAGTGAACGTACAGTGAAGTACAGTCGGTCAGAAACAGACGTTTTGCTTACTTCAATCCGCGAATACGTTTAACCCGGAGGTGCCCATAATCCGTTTTATCATCAGCGAGGAAAGATTCGTTCGGTCGTCTAAACGTAAGTATTAATCTATCGGATTTACGATTTGAAGAAATCGATTTTGTACGCACCACGCGAGTGTTCGAACGATTGTTCGATGCGATTGTTTTTGCTTTGAACGCAATCGCTTTGCCACTGTCGGAACGATTCCGTGATAAAGCCATTTCCGGAGAATCCGTTTGGATGTGTATTTAATAATTCACCAACGCAATTGCCTCTCCAAAACAATACTCACTCGAGTTTCCCCTATTTTTGCAACGCTGCGTTACAACTATCGCGCAAATATTCCATAAACACATAACCTCCCATCAGTGCGATGCTAGTCAACGCTTTGAGTGATCGATTTCGTGGGACACACTGTGTGTTTCGTGCTCGCTGCGAGATAAATACGAATTCTCGTTGGGGTGAAATGTTTTTGTATTAAAAAATTAGCAAATTGTAGAAAATCTTCAACAATCTTTACATTTAGAAACGCAATTGTGACTCAACCCGTTTCCGTTGTGTCGAAAATCATGCATCGATTTTTCTTTTCTCCTCAAATCTTCCCATAGATCCTTCTTTTTGTTTTTTCCGACTCTTCCGTTGTTATTCGCGTCTCAATGCCATTTGAAAATTCAAGATTGCATTGTCAGTAGAAAAAAATCGCGATGTATTTTCCGTCACTTTTCTTTTTGTCATTGTCAGTCTTGTCCCAGGATTTCTTTCGTAAGTTTCGTAAGTCGTTGAATTAAAATATTCAATTTTATTGATTATCCACGCAAATTGTGCAGTAATATCAAACGATCGGATAAGTCGCAATGTTTTTGTCTATGCACGGCTGATTTTCCCGCAAAGTACATGGAATAAATTGCCTTGAACGTCAACTTTGCATTCTCTGTCGGTACTTGGTCGTTGAAGCAAAGAAAAAAAAAAGAATTATTTCCATCTTTTTTTTAACGGAGTGGTGTCGACATCATGCAGATGAATATGGCTTTTCAGACTGACGAAAAATGATGAAAAAAATGGCTTGATTACTTACTATCTTAATAAACGATATACAGGCTTTCGGTTGATTTTAACGAAGTCGACTGAATACATTTTTCTGTGCTTATTCATAATTGTAATGAGCCACGGACATAGTAAGGAAAATAATGTATTTCTGTTGTGATAGTTGAGACCCGATCGGCGTTTGTGCGCTTCCGCTATTTTTTTTTCTTTCACGATGCACCGAACAGTTTGACCCGTTTCCGAGGCCAAGGTCATTTTTAGCTCGTGTAAAAAATACTCGGTACCGTTGCCGATAATCGGAAAAATGCTTTTCACAAAGTCGCGAACGCTCATTGATTCTTGCAATTCATCAACGCGTATCCAACGCTTCGTACTTGACCAACTCAGAAATATCCGACGTACTTGACGATATAAAAAAATGTTCGTAGACTCTCGAAAAAAAAACTCGCATGTTCGAGAATTTTTGTAACTTTGTAAAAAAATTTCTTTTTTTTTGGGGACGCGATTCTGATTGGGTAGTCGAGTCATTGGGCTTTTGTGCAAGTTGAAAATTTGCCGCATCATCCCAAACACCCACGTAGTCGCATCGGGAAATTTCCCAAACGCCCCCTCCCTTGCCCTTCCAAAGTCCCGAATACGTAAAGCATTCCAAACGAGATTTAAAATATTTATACGGGTGGAAAAATTTTCCTTGGCGAAGAGGATAAAAATTGCTCGTCTTGATCGAACGTGAAATCGTATTTTTAATCTTTGTGAAAAAAATTTATGTATTTTATTGAAAAATTCATTAAAATGAGGAAATTTCTATTTCCTACCGTTCCAGTAAGTAATTGTTTTTTTTTGAGTGCGATTTTGTCTTATCACACTTGATGAAGCCACTTGACGATGAGGTCAAGGTCATGCTCTTCGATTACCAGACTCCCCGTCCTCTCGTTCTCTCCTTTTCTTGGACGAGCACGAAAAACTCCGAGGAAGTTCCGTCTCGTAAGGGAAATTCGTGAGGTCTATTTTTGAAACAATCGATTGAAACAAAAAAAAATGCAATTAAGAGGTTTCGGGTGTGTATTGAATGGGAATGTAGCGATCGTCATCGTTGGATCAATAATATTTCGTCTTTTTTTGCTTTGTTTCGTTTTATTAAAATTTTTTGAAAGTTGCACGAAATTCCGGGAGTTGGAAAATAAAGAGATTCAGGCACAGTGGAGAAGAATATTTTCCAGACTGTCAATCACGAAAGCAGGAAGTCCATCGTTCTCTTCGTGCAAATATAAAATATACTGGGCTCGTTCAGCCTCGTCTTCGTGTAGAAATAACCAAAATTACAATTTTAATGAACCTTCGAACGTAACACATTGCCATATTCATACATACATACATACATGAACTTAGCGTATACATAAATACACGAACCCGTAGATTTTTTGCTTGCCCCTTCTCTCTTTGCTATGGTCGACTCCAGCCTGACGTAATGAATTGTTCTCGGTTAATAAACAGCACGGAAAAAAAGTGTAGAAACCCTTGAATGGAATTTTTAAAATTTTGTTTAATTCCAAATGTCGAGCTTCCTAAAAATTCGACTTTGCCTCTAGAAAACATGAAAATTTGTTGGGGAAAAAAGGGACCGAAGAAGTGCATGAATAAATTCCAAAAAAAATCGACCACGAGTCACGAGAGAAGGCAAAGGCGGGAAAGACGAAACGCCTGAGGTCACGTCGACCTCAGGCGTCAGCTTCAAAGAGCCTGACTGTAAGCTCGGTTCCTTATCACGATCTTCGTCGAGATAGACGAATGGCCTAAAGGCGTAGTCAATTTGACGAGCAGATCGTGTAAAATTTCCGTTTTTAATGGCTCGAAATTCGTCCGATTCCGAGTCTAACAAATAATAATAATAATAATCAAAGTTTGTGCTCGTAAAAAAATGGACGATGAATCGGTGACATGCAGTTTTTGGAAAAACGAATGCCGCGGACAAAAATGCAGCATTTTTTGCTTTCTAAAGGAAAGATGGAAGCATCGCATGATGTGTCGAAGGGGGCGATGTTACGCACGAGAACGTCGTATGTCCGTTACATATGAGCTCGTTGCCGTTTGATGCTGTTCTCAGTCGGCTTTCGACCGCCTCTCGGGAGTGTAAACCGCGCTCGACGTTCTCATCCGTTTATTATATTTTCAAACGTACACATTCATGTCCATATAAAAATATACGTATACAGACATATTAATCAACGTGTTTGTAAAACTTACGAGCGTACACTCGTGTCCTATTATCATTGAGAATCGCTCACGCGAAACGGCAAACAGAAACGACATTTCTGTATTTAACGTCCTTCGAATAATAAGTATCATTATATGAGAATTAGTTATTTCGTAAATAACTTTGCAAATTGATTATTCCGATACAATATCCACGTAGAAAATAAATCGAGTGCGTGTGCATTTGTAGCTGAATCGTTATTGACTATCGATTTGGTGAGTAAATAAATAAATACCGAGAAATTTGATTTGCATTGAAACTACTTAACTAACGCTTTCGTATTTTGATGTAATCGAATTCATGCAATTGAATAATTCTTCCATTGACGTATTTCGTGGTCTTTTTAATTGAGTCTGTGCATTTAGCATCGAGCTTTTTTTCGTTGGTATTTTGCACGGCTTCTCATTCAAGTTTTCGCACGTCAATCGCTCAGGGAGATCATAGGAGATCGTTGTTATTCTTTTTCTCGTATTTTGCTTCCTCCTTCCCCTGACCTCGTCGCCACGAGCGTCAAAAACGTCAATGAACTTGGGACACTCGAATAAATACAACAGTTTGCCGATTCTGGAGCGACAAATTCATTTCGGACTTTTTCCAATATTGGCTCATGTACTTTGTTGTTATTTTCGTTGAGCGTTGTAGATATTTTTGAATGAGAGAAAAATTAGACATTGACATTGAACCTTTAATTCTCTCGCATCCTCGACCGATAGTTGGCCATATTTGGAAGGACTTTGACTTTTGTGTGATGTGCAAAAGTCCACGTGTCGTAAAACTGCCTTTTCGTCTCTCATTCACCGTAATTGTTTAGAATCACGAACAAATCGTCATAAAGAGATAAAAGTCAGATACTTGAGCCTGATGACCGAACTGAGTCACGATCCGTTACGGCGATGGTAGGAAACGAGAAATCTCAGGATTTCGGACACTTAACCCTCCCCGTAGACACACATGGGTCCGGGGTGTCCTGAAGTTTTTGACTGTACTTGGACTCGTTTAAAAAATCGGAAAAAATTCAGAAAAATAGTTTCGTATCTATAGAAAGAGAGCCTGCCCTTGGTGATGGATAAAAATTCTTTTTTATTATTGTTATTCAATAATAATCGATGCGAAAAACGAAAATTCACGTCGTTTGCTCAATGGGCTGGATATTCCAGACACATGTGTGTCTACGGAGACTCAACTTGTCTATTTTGTATCGAGTATTTCGAAGTAAGGAGCGGAGGGGAGAAAATTGATATTTCGTTCGCTTATAACTCATTGGCAATGTGTAACAGGCGAATGATGAAAAAAAAAGTTTCTTGTTAACGTTAATCACAAAAAACAAGAGTGTATCGATGTGTTGAGGCTGATTAGTCGATGTTTTTCTTCCTCGCTGCATTGAGGAATAAAAAAAATTGATAAAAAAAAAGAAGTGAAAGACTCATTTTGACGAATATCATTTCGAAATGAACTTCGGTCGTCAAACTTTCGTACGATTAAGGTTCGAGTATGCGTGAAAGTCTTGAGACACCGGTGAAAGTGACACGCGAGTCACGTGATAGAACGAGCAACGTGGCTCTGATAGTTCGTGTACGATTACGCGAACACAGATTGCCTCGTGACACGTACATGATTATTATTATTATTATTATTATTATGGCTGAGGAGTAAGAATGATTTTGAAAATTATGCAAAAAAAGCGATTTTTGGAGTTCTCGCCAAAAGTTGAGTTTTTTAAACAGATCCGTTTGCATTGACTACGAAAACCCTTCCGCCAAGTCCAACTCACGCTTCGCATCAATATTGTTTACGAAATTGCGTTGAAAACGTGTTCGGAAGGTAACGAATGAACGCTCCACGTGTGTGAGCGTCTAACAAAAGCAATTTTGCCATCTCCACACAAAGACTTGGAATTCCGGTGTCGTCTAGGTTGAGAATTACAAGTCGGTTTGACCTCTGCCGCTTAGTTTCGTTCTATATACACAAAAACTCACTCGACGCATTTTCATTTTTCGTTTTGCCTATTCTGTTTTTTCTTCTTCTACATTTTTCCGGCTCTGCGAAACGACCTTGACTCGAGTGACGTGCAAAGTGCACGGTTCCCGATGCAAGCTCGTCGATTATTTTCAACGTCAACGAATTCCGCATACTACATGATCGCATTCGAATTAGAAAGTTATCAACGCCACACTGTGTGGCGCGATGTTTTTGCGGCGTTCGTCATTTGACAGATTTACATTTTTTTTTATTCTCGCTCGTCGTACGATTCCTGGTGGGGAAATGCTTTGACGTATAGTCTCGTTTTTCATGTCTTGTAAAAATAACGATAACCCTACTAGGAAAATATAACAAAATCCAATAAAAACTGAGTTTTAAACATTTTTGCATTCGAATGCATACTGGGTCGTTTTGACCCCAACAATTTTCTGCCAACCAATCTTTTGGCATTCATTTTCATAAAAAAATACAAAACGTACAAAAAACGTCTTTAAAAAAGAAAATGACTATTTATCAGAAAATAACGGTTTGAGAAACGTCTTGGGTCAGGTTGGCCCAATATGCATTTCTGCAATGTTGTGCACTGTACGATTTGAAAATTTCATGTTCGGGATTGTACTTTGTCAAAATTTCATAAAATTTAGTTTCGAATTTTGAATAAATATTTCGCGAAAGTCCTTCCCAGAACTATATCGTCGGAGTATGATTTATAATTTGAAAAATAATGTTGTTCTTATCTATTTTGGTTTGAAAACCAAATGGGCCAGAGAGGACGTGATAAGAAAGGTAGTCGATTGAGAAGCAATGTTTCGAGAAATGTCCCACCGCACAGAGCCAGAGCGTGCTAAGAGTCACGAAATCATTGTAAGAGGAAAAAACAATTTCCCTCTGGGCCGATAATATTGTTGGCAAATAAACAGGCGAGTGCGGTGAGAAAAGTCAACGAAATATGTTCCTCGGTGAGGAATGTGGTCCGTTGACTTTTACCGAACTTTTAGAAATCGAGGGACCCCGAAAAGAAAACGAAGACGATAGAGCAAACCGGTTTGTCCAACTCGAAAAGTTTCCTTCTCAATTCTTTCCTATTACTATTTCCTCGCCGTACATTTTGATAGAGGATCCTCCCACAGGGAAAAATGTTCCTTACGTATCCACGTTAATTTCGTCTCGGACTGCAAATGCAGATAAAGTTCAAAAAAACATAAAAAACCAATTTAAAAAACTTTTTTCTTTGCCTCATTAATCTGAGGTTGGGAGCGAATCGTTTTTCCTTTTCGTCAAATCTTCGAATATCATTAAAACACCATTGAAAAATTGCCATTAACTATAGCAACATGATTGTCCTCGACCTCGTTGAAATTATGACAAGATTAACGTCACCGATTGATTTGTAATTTGCTTTCTCCATAGTCGTGCTGTTTACCCGGATGTATCGAAATAAATTCTCTGCAATTAGACGTTATCGAGTTTTTGTATTTTCTTTGATGAATCTCTCAATCTTAACGCACGATGAAATATTACAAAATAATAAAAACACATTGTAGTGTATCAGCAGTGATTCTCTCTCACGAAACATCGCTCGTTGGCACTTTTAAATGATAAGATAACGCTGCTCTAGCGGATCGCATAAAAATAATTGTTTTTCATTCTTTTTTTTCAAAGATCACACAAGCGAGAGAAAAAAAATTGGAGGCGTGTGAGCGATGTCGGCAAAAGCAATTCGCGAAGCCACCGGCAAAGATCTGATCAATCGTAAACTTACGGTTGGCACTAATGCCGCTAAATGTCGTTTCGTCGCTATCGACGAAAACACCAATTGGACTACCATCGTCGCCGATCACCCATGGCTCAAGACCGAGAAACTCGTCGTTAAGCCCGATCAGCTGATCAAGAGACGTGGAAAACTTGGCCTCATAAAAGTCAACGCAGATTTCCCTACGGTCAAACAATGGGTTATGGAGCGTATGAACAAAGACCAAAAGGTCGAGAAAGCTACGGGGAAATTGAGGAATTTCATCATCGAGCCTTTCGTACCTCATACGCCGGTAAGTTTCCATTCGATTTCAAGCTCCTGCGATATTTTTTTCGTCCAATAGTCATGGCATCCTGATACCATTATCCCTGGAACTACAAAACCCATTTTTTTCACTTTTCAATTACAAAGTGGGGTGAATATTTCCCCCACGGGTTTGCTAGTCCGTAAGATCGTTCCGAAAGCAGTAATTTGACTTACGAGTAGATAAATTTTCTAGTTTTTCCACGCCAAAGGGAATGATGAAGAGAAAATTCAATTCGATCAATTTTTAGTTGGTGAAAAATCGATTCAAATACCTAAAAGAGCTGGAAAACAAACTTCGAAACGAAGTTCAACGTTCGCCTGTAGTTCCAGGGTCAATAATGACAATATATTGTTTGAAAAATGGTTTTTGATGAAAAACAATGAAAATTAAAGTGTTTTTCGATTTTCAGGAAGAAGAAGCCTATGTTTGTATTTATTCCCACCGGAAAGGCGATACGATCTTGTTCCATCACCAGGGTGGAGTCGATGTAGGGGATGTCGATGCCAAAGCTCTGAAACTCGAGGTGCCTGTGGGTGCCGACATACCCAGCAGTTCCGAACTCACTGAAAAGTTATTGGTTAATGTGGCCGATGATAAAAAACCGTACGTTGAATCAAAGCAAATAGTCGTAGAAAAAAAAAAGAAAATTGGATGGAAACTTGAAATTAATCTCGTTGTATTTTCTTTCAGGGTTATCGCAAAATTCATCGAAGCTCTTTACAAGCTTTTCGTAGATCTGTACTTCACGTACCTTGAAATAAATCCCTTGGTCGTTACTGACGAGGCTGTTTATGTTTTGGATCTCGCTGCAAAGCTCGACACCGCAGCCGATTTCGTTTGTCGTCCGGATTGGGGAGAAATCGATTATCCACCTCCGTTCGGACGTGACGCTTATCCGGAAGAGGCTTACATCGCTGATCTCGATGCTAAATCTGGGGCTAGCTTGAAATTGACACTTTTGAACCCCAGTGGAAGGATTTGGACGATGGTTGCCGGTGGAGGTGAGTTTTCGATCCTCAAGTTTGCCTGTGACTCGTGAACGTTAAAACGAAATTTTTTCGAACCGTTGAATCGATCAAATAATTGAAAATAAAAAAATTATTTAAAAAAATGAAATAAAAAATGGATCGAGCGGAATTAATGAAATCGATCGTTGAACAGGTGCATCGGTTATTTATTCCGACACGATATGCGACCTCGGTGGTGCCAACGAATTAGCTAATTATGGTGAATATTCGGGCGCCCCGAGCGAGCAACAAACGTACGAGTACGCGAAGACGATCCTGAGCCTGATGACCAAGGAGAAACATGCAGATGGCAAAGTTCTCATAATCGGTGGAGGTATCGCTAATTTCACGAACGTCGCAGCGACCTTCAAAGGAATAGTGAAGGCTCTGCAGGAATTCCAGCCAAAACTCGTGGAACATAATATTAAAATATTCGTCAGACGTGCCGGGCCAAATTATCAAGAAGGCTTGAGAATAATCCGAGAGGTTGGGAGAAGACTCGGTATACCGGTTCACGTTTTTGGCCCCGAAACTCACATGACCGCTATTTGTGGCATGGCGTTGGGAAAAAAGCCAATACCTGATCCGGAAGCACAAGAATTTTCGACCGCCAACTTTTTGCTTCCCTCGGGACAAGACGTCGGACCAACTTCACCTTCTTCTTCCGGACAAGGCTCTTCGTCCGAAGAACCAAAATACTCTCCCATCAAGACACAGGATTCCACCGATTCCACCGGCGCCCGACAATTATTCACCAAACAGACTCGAGCGATTATTTGGGGAATGCAAACTCGTGCCGTTCAAGGAATGCTGGATTTTGACTTTGTCTGTCGCCGCACCGTGCCCAGCGTCGCCGCGATCGTTTATCCCTTCGTTGGCGATCACAAACAAAAGTTTTACTGGGGCCACAAAGAAGTTCTCATTCCGGTTTATAAACAAATGAAAGACGCGATGACCAAACATCCGGATGCCGACGTCATGGTTACTTTCGCCTCTTTGAGATCCGCCTACGAAAGCACCGTCGAAACACTCCAATTCCCACAAATAAGAACCATCGCCATTATCGCCGAAGGTATCCCAGAAAATATGACGAGAAAAATGATTCTCTCGGCTAAGGAAAAAGGCGTTACGATCATTGGGCCTGCCACCGTCGGTGGCGTCAAGCCTGGAAGCTTCAAGATCGGCAACACCGGAGGAATGATGGACAATATTTTGCACAGCAAACTCTACAGGCCTGGCAGGTAAGACGGGTTTTCTTTTTAACATAATTTCGAAAAAACTAACGATCGAGCAAACGAATTGTGAAGATAAATTGACGTTTTTTTTTCCTTTTTTCCAGTGTCGCTTACGTATCGCGGTCGGGAGGAATGTCAAACGAGTTGAACAACATAATATCGAAGGCATCGAACGGAGTTTTGGAGGGTGTCGCGATCGGCGGCGATCGTTATCCAGGAACAACGTTCATGGATCACATATTGCGTTATCAGGACAATCCCGATGTCAAATTGATCGTTTTGTTGGGTGAGGTTGGAGGAGTGGAAGAGTACGAAGTCTGCGAGGCATTGAAAAACGGAAAGATAACGAAACCATTGGTCGCTTGGTGCATCGGAACATGCGCGAGTATGTTCAAGTCCGAGGTGCAGTTCGGACATGCTGGTTCGATAGCGCAGAGCAACATGGAAACGGCAGTAACGAAAAACAGCGCTCTCAAAGCAGCGGGAGCTTACGTGCCGGAGAGTTTTGACACTTTGGGTGATTTGATTGGCACGGTTTACCGAGGTCTTGTTAACCAAGGCGCCATTGTTCCTGAACCGGAAGTTCCGCCGCCAACGGTGCCGATGGATTACAATTGGGCGCGGGAATTGGGGCTCATAAGGAAGCCAGCTTCCTTCATGACTTCGATCTGCGACGAACGGGGTCAAGAATTGTTGTACGCGGGAATGCCAGTTACCGAAGTTCTCAAACAAAACGTTGGCATCGGTGGTGTTGTTTCTCTGCTCTGGTTCCAGCGATGCTTGCCCATAACTTACTGCAAATTCCTCGAAATGTCTCTGATGCTGACTGCTGATCATGGACCTGCAGTGTCCGGCGCACACAATACGATCGTTTGCGCTCGAGCCGGCAAAGATCTCGTCTCTTCCCTCGTGTCGGGCTTACTCACGATCGGCGATCGCTTCGGTGGCGCCCTTGACGGCGCCGCGAGAATGTTCTCCGAAGCTTACGACGCCGGACTGCATCCCCAAGAGTTTGTTAATAATACTAGGAAAAAGGGAAAGCTCATCATGGGCATTGGACATCGCGTTAAATCCATTAACAATCCCGACATGAGAGTCAAACTCATCAAGGAATTCGTTCTTGAGAACTTCCCGGCCAAGCCTCTCGTCGACTATGCTCTCGAGGTCGAGAAAATCACCACCAGCAAAAAACCTAATCTCATTCTCAACGTCGATGGTATTATCGCCTGCGCTTTCGTCGACATGCTCAGGAACAGCGGCAGCTTCACGAGGGAAGAGGCACAGGAATATATCGAAATTGGATCGATCAACAGCCTTTTCGTACTCGGAAGAAGTATAGGATTTATCGGTAAGAAATAGTAGATTTTTCTTTCATTTATTTCGTCGAGATATTTTCAAAACATCGATTTAATGTTTTAAATGTTTTCAAATTTAATTAATTTTTCCGAGTTTCGAAAATTTCGAGCCTAATTTTCGATCGTTTCATTTTTTTAGGTCACTACATGGATCAAAAACGACTGAAGCAAGGTCTCTATCGACACCCGTGGGACGACATTTCCTACGTTCTTCCGGAACAGTACAACTAAACGGCGAATGCCGAGTCAAAAGATGTAAAGAAAAAAGAGAGAAGAAAATCCACGAAATAACCAGATCTAGCTCCGATTTTCGAGTAATTCTCGTAATCCGTCACACAAAGTAAATCGCGCACAGCGAGAGCTTTGCGCGTTCAACGAAAACATTAAAGGAAATAGAGACGTATAAAGAGGAAGGAGGGGGGAGCGTTTAGAACAGAGGCACCGCAGTTTTTGATGCAGCAATCGTTGATCGATCGCTGCTGTTGAATTATAAACGGACAACAAAGAAAAAAGTCACAAAATTTAGATGATAACTGCACGAGCTTGTAATGAAGAAAAGTGTAAGATCGAGCAAGAAAAATTGTTGTCACAGTGATAACGAACGAGGCACGTTCCATTAGAAAAGCACTGTTCGTAGCAGTCGTCAAATCGACTGCACGCAAAAGTAATTGAGAGCACAGTGCACAATTGGCTTTGCAATTATCGTGTTTTTTTTTCGTGATGTTGTTCTTTGAATTTGTCTCATTTTATTTGTTGCGGTTAACGGTGAATGAAAGAGAAAAAACGAGCGACATCCGATCGGAAGATTCTCGGAACCGACATTCCGAATTTGCATTTTGAAATATGTGTCTGTAGCAATTTGTGTGCGTGGCATCGAGAAAAAAAAAACAGAAGCAACCGAGCACGCGGGATAAAAGAAAATTGTAGAAATTATGAAAAGCAACTCGGAAACGCGTGAAAACGTCAAAATAATCTTTCAGCGAATCCAATTCTTCGTTCAATCACGCAAGCACAAAGCCAGAAAAGAGAGAAACCGAAATTTCAACACTTACGACCGAATATAGTTGATAAAAATGTATGATATTTATGTACGTATTATTATTTATGTTTAAGATTTTTTTAAATCTAGTGTCACCGATTCAACGCGCACTAAATTCCATTGTTGCGAAATCCTTTTTTTTTTTGTCATTTCCGACGTTTTTTTCCGCTATTTCGTTATGAGACATTTTTTAAGTCATCGATTTTCAATTTGGTTGTTGATTCCACATATGTATGCATATATACATCGTATTGCATTATATATATATACACATATGTGTATTAACGCATAGGGATCTATGTAATATGTATATGTACATTTGGCCTCTGTATAAAATACAAAAAAGGTTGTCGAAAATTGCTTATCTAACTAATTGAAAAAAAAAAACAACAAATTTAATCCATTCACAATATTTATCTACGGCACAACGATCTGTTTTTTTAAAATTACTTATATTTTTTTTTAAATATCCTGGGGTTGATACGTGAATTTGAAGGAAAATTTGGTTGGATTTACTTTCTTTTTTTCACTCAAATATTCCATTGAGAAATGAATAAATAAATGTGTATATATTTATTTAAAATTCACAGTTTGTACAGCATTTGGAAAATTTTTGTATTTAATAAAACGCATAATATATTGGGATACGCTGTTTTTTTTTCTAAACTCTTCACATTTACGTAGATGCATTTTGGGTTTTTTGCACTAAATTTTTGGATCATTGAATGTAATTGAAAAATGAATTACCAGTACCGACGTGGACCCATCAATTTTACTTGGTCTCCCTCACTCCGGGACCGCAGTCACATTAACGAAAAACACCATAACCTAGAAATTCTAATCTGTCAAAAATATCTCGATTTCGTAGATAATGAGAGTTCGGAACTCGCGGTTTTAGAAAATGTGCAATAGAGACTTTGTTGGTTATCAGGAGGCACATCGTCGCGATCGATAAATGTATACGAAAATAAAATAAATGCAGTCGATCCTTACGACTTGACGGGTAACGCACATAACCTCAAATCATATTTCTCGCCCAATTTTACTGCAATATCTATATTTCACGCCACGTCAGAGTTTTATTTTATTCTCTATATCAATCACGCACTGAATGTGACCTCAATTTTCTTCTGAATGGCAAACACTCCCGCGTACACAGTCAAAATTCGATTGCAATAATAGAAACAAAAAGCACCAAACGTTTTGTGTTTTTTTTGTAGTCGTGCGTGCAACAATGGAGAACGATTATTTCGAGGATTACGAGGATCAGTTGCCAGACGATCTCGAGGACGATGTCGTGCAAGAAATCCTCAAAACTGGCACTGATTTGCGTCAATATTCTCGGCAAATTGAAAAAGAACTCAAGGAAGTGGAAAATCAATCCGTACAGGATTATATAAAGGAGAGTCAAAACATAGCGAGTCTCCACAATCAAATAGCTGCGTGTGACAATATTCTCGAGGTTTGCAGAAGATCCCTTAATGCTTGAAGCCAAATTTATCAGGAACCACCCTCACGATCGTGAAATATGAATGAATTTTCACAGAAAATGGAATCGATGCTTCTGGGGTTCCAAACTGACCTCGGCAGCATTAGTACGGAGATTCTGAATCTTCAGAGAAAGTCTGTTTCAATGAGCCAACAATTGTCCAATCGACAAATGATCCGAGGCCCGCTTAGTCAATTCATCGAAGATATGACTGTTTCTGAAACTCTGATCAAGTATGAAAATCATTTTTCCTTAGCCCTAGAACTACAAACCGGGATAAAGTTGGTTTTTTAGCACTTTTACGTATTTAAATCGATTTTTCACCGTCTAAACCATGATGAAATTATATTTGCTCCGCACCATTCTCTTCGGCACGAAAAAACAAAAACGCTCATGTACTTATAAGTCAAATTACTGCTTCCGGAACGATTTTGCAATCAAGAAGCGTATGTAGTTGATATTTATCCTAGGTTGTAGTTTGAAGGTAAAAAAAATGGGTTTGTAGTTCCAGGGTTAATTATCTAATAGCCTCAGAGTGTTAAAACCGAATCGTGAATCAAAATTTTTTTCATCGACTATCAGTTGCTTTGAGAAACACTTTCAATATCTGGAAAGTCATTGAAGATAAAATAAATCGATTTTTTGCAGATCTGCTTGTGCATCACGTACAATTTTGATTTTGTTGTAAAAATCGTCAACATATTTCAAACGTGGCTTTTTCTCAATCTCGAAAAATGTTCACCGAGCTATGGCAACAGTTTTTAATGATTTTTCTGAATTTCCTTCCCTCTCAATTCCATTTTTTCTCGTCTCGAAAGAATGCGAATTAATGGTTATTTGCGGAGCTCTAAGAATTCGTTTCTTTTTTTCGTATTTCAGTGGTATCATGGACGTCCCTGTAACGGAGAAAGAATTTCTAACACAGCTGCAAACATTGAACCACAAAATAAGTTTCGTAAAAGAACAGAGTTTCAGAGAAGCGAAAGCTTGTTTGGACGTGAAGGATGTAATCGACAAATTGAAAGTGAAGGCGATGTCGAAAATCCGGACGTACCTTCTCGAGCAAATTTATAAGTTCAGAAAGCCAATGACGAATTATCAAGTGCCACAGAATAACATGCTCAAATACAAGTTTTTCTTCGAGTTCATCTTGTCGAACGAGAGAAACGTCGCGGAAGAGATTTGTGGCGAATACGTCGACACTATGAGCAAAATTTATTACTCGTATTTCAAGTCGTATTCGTCGAGATTGGCGAAGCTTAAGGTAAGCAGAAATTTCATTTTTTCATGGTTATTATCTTCGATCCTAATTTAGTATTGAAATTAATTGAGTTAATTATTATTTCTTCCGTTTCCTTGGCTCAGTTCGAAGAAAGTGCGTCCAAGGACGATCTGATGGGAGTCGAGGACACGGCCAGTCGTGGAATTTTCCACAAAAGCTCTTTGCGTCATCGGGGAACCGTTTTTTCGATCGGCACGAGAGGCGAAGTTCTTGGGTCTCAATTAGAAGCTCCAATTATTGTTCCTCACACTGCATCGAAAACTAGAGTAAGTCCGCATGTTCAGTGCCCTCCACAGTGAACAAAATAACTCGAAAATTTTCGTTCAGCTTTGAAAAACTTGTATGTAAATGAATTGAATTTTTTTCCAGTACCAATACGAAGCTCTGTTTCGCAGTGAACAATATGCCTTAGTAGACAATGCATGTCGGGAATATCTATTTCTCGCGGAGTTCTTCAAGGTTCGTGGCGCTCAAGCGATGGATATTTTCAATCAGGTAAACAGCACACTGAATTCATTGACAAACTTCTATTTATTTTTCATAAAATTTGAATTTTTCCGGATTTTGGTGTGTCTAAAAAAAATATTGCTCAGGTGATGGGCAGCACGTTGAGTCTTATGCTCAAGAATCTTCAACATTTCGTTGACGACTGCTACGACACCATTGCCCTGTTTCTTTGTCTCCATCTTGTGATGCGATATCAAATGACGTGTCACAAGAGAGCGGTCCCGGCCCTTGATAAATATTGGGACAATCTGACGTCGATCATATGGCCGAGGTGAGAATTTCATCGAAAGTATTTGAATTGAAAATTTTCGAGTACTTATCGTTTTGATTTTCCACACGCAGGTTCGAGGAGGTTTTCAACTTAAACATTCAAAGCATCAAAGACTGTGATCCTCTAAAATTCAACAAGGAAACTGGGCCTCATTACGTTAGTAAACAAAAAATAAAATTTTTCCTCGAAAAGACTTTTTGTCGAAAAATACGATTTTTTTTCCATGCGATTCGTTTTTAAGGTGAGAATGAATCGAGGATTGATGCTTTACAGATAACACGAAGATACGCGGAATTCAGTGCAGCGATGGTTGGGGTCGGCGAAGGTTTCCCATGCGAGCGTGCCACACAATTGTTGGCTCAGCTTCGCGAGGCCGTGCAATGTTTTCTACTTAGAATGGCTGCGATATTTCCCAACAGAACCCAACAGCTCGTGTTTTTAATAAACAATTACGATCTTGTTCTCGGCGTGCTTATGGTAAAAGATAAAATAATAATACACAATGGTGTGATTAAATATTAACTTGATTTTTTTTTCAGGAACGTACGAGAGACAATTCGAAGGAAGCCGAGAGTTTTAGGGAGCAGTTGAACGCTCGTTCGTCCGAGTACGTCGAAGAAGTTTTGAGTCCACATTTCGGTGGGATAATTCAATTAGTAAAAGAGTCCGAGGCTTTAATAGAGAAAGGACTTACGGAAGATCTGAAGAGACACGAGAGTCGAGCTCTCGATCTCGTCCAATCCTTCACGAACAATTGGAAGCGTTCGCTCGAGGACATAAACGGTGAAGTTTTACGTTCTTTTCCAAATTTGGTACTAGGAGCCGCGCTCGTCCAAAGAGCAATGACACAATTGGTACAATATTATCACAGACTCCATAAAATATTACCGGCCAATGCGAGAACGCAACTCACCAATATCCATCACATAATGGTCGAGATTAAAAAATACAAAACTAATTATTAACTCGTTGAGTGACGACGAACGTCGGTCGACATTGAATCATTCCTTTGAGCGAATCTCGTTTGAGATTCGAAATTCATTTTGCAAAATACCACGAAAAGTTCTCGACAACTTTTCTCATTTGTACAAATGAATTTGAAAAAACAAAAAAAAAACACAAAATAATCGAAAAATAGATAATTAATTTATAAAGACGAAGAAAAAATCAACTCTTTCATGGAAAAAACGGTTCTGTACATTTATTTATGTAAATTATAAACAGGTGAAATACATTTAAACGTAAAAACTAATCAATGGTTTCCAGACCATTCTATACAAAAATCTTTGTTAAATCCTCTCGATTGTCTGTACGGACGTGCTCGGTTTTTTACACTTTTTTTTTCGTGAATATTAGTACGTGTGATAGAATGATAAATTAGTACCATCGTGTGGATTAGTCGTGTACCTTAAGAATAATCCGTTCGACGAAAAATTGATCGACGATCATTTTATTATCGAATAAAAATAGTTCGTCGACAAATTTTCCGTAAACAGTCATAATACCTTTAATCTCCCTGTCCTTTCGATCTCATTCTGGCGAAAAGAAAAATCAAATATTTTCTCGTTGATTCGACGTCCACTTATGGCATTTTTCCTCCAACGTTTGACAATGGAAAAATTAAGTTTCTGTTTTTTGTTTTTTGGTAGTTTCGAAAAATGTGACAAATAGTAACATCGAATCGCGGTGACGAAAAAACAACGATTTGAATTGTTTTCCTCGTTTTTGAATCATCAGAGAATGCCGTCGATCGCGTGAATGACTCCGTTCGTCGCTGGCACGTTGTGCGTTACTATCAGCGCGTCGTTCACTCTCACACGACCTGGAACAACAAAATGAAAAGCTCCATTTATTATTCCACTTTGAAGAGGCCTCGCAGTTTCTTTTCCTCGTAAGCCGTTGCATTGTAGAAAAAAAAAAGAAAAATTGGCGAGAAAATTGGAAAATTACGATGACAGATGGCGAGCGAATGAATTTACGAGCCACAGAGGAGCACGATGAACGTTTCAGAGAGACTTCGGGAGTCTTGCATTAATATATTATCAGCGCAATTGGAGGTGGAAAAAAAAGGGAGAAAAAAATAGGAAACGTCGGTGAGGATAATGACAGCTGTGGAAAATCGATCCTTTCCGCAGAGCGGATGTAGATACTTTTCCCCTTTCAAATTATTCTTTTCATTCTTCCCTCTATTTCGAATAAATTTTATTCGATCGACGATCACGAGATATCAATTTGATTCAGTGCATATCATTTCCTCACGAACAAAGTAAAATTGTGATCACTCCCATTTTTTTCTCCATCTCCTTCACTGATAACAATAATTTGCCAAATAACTCGCATTACTTGACGAAACACTTGGAGTTGGATACATTTCACAACGTAGATACGTTCCGCAACGATTGAAACATGGGAATGGAAAGAAAATCTAATTTGTCCGGATACCTGTGGTACACCAGAACCTCGCTCAAAGCGGTCGGTCTGTGGCCTACCGGAAGTGATGGAATATTGAATTTCACGTATTTTCTTATTGTCGCTGGAACCTTCATAGTCCAGGTTTTTCAAATGCTCACCAACTGCTGGATGAATTTCACTAATTTTGAATCGGCTGCCGAAAGTATCGGACCCATGGCAAGTTTTCAATTCGATTCTAAAACCAAGTTCGGGGCAGACCATTTTTTCGGACAAACTGTGCATCGAGTACCTTAAGTTTTTTTTCGTGTTTCAATTTATTTCTCTTAATGAAAAACATGTGCAATCATCGAGAGGCAATTTGAATCGTGCGATTGCATTTCCTCACACGTCGCTAATGAGATTACAATTAATTGGTAAATTGCACGTTGACGAGTGTTTGTTTATTGTAATTTTTGTTGCAGATGGCGCTGATAACTTCTTTTGGCAAAATGTGTATCTATCGCAAGGAGCGTTCACGACTCGGGCATCTCGCGATATCGTTGGACAATTGTATAAAAAATGGTCCATTGGATGTTCTCGAGAACCTCGAGAATTACGCGAAAATAAGCAGTTTGGCTTGCGGTTCTTTGCTCATTGTTTCGTGGTTGTTGACTATAGTTTTTTTGAGCGCGCCAATTGTGCTGAACGAAAGAGTTTTGCCATTTGCTTCGTGGTATCCATTTGACTATGAAAATTCAACGATTTTGTACGTGATTGCTTATGCGCACGAGGCTCTTTTGACCTGTTTGGGATGTTGCACAATGTCTACTGAAATAACGTTCGTCTGTTCGGTATTTCATTGTTGCTCTCGTCTTCGTGTTCTTCGTTATGAACTCTCACACCTTGCGGATGGCGAGCACAACGACGATGATAACATTTCCCATGATATTAGTTTTAAACTCTCATCCTTAATGGACCTCCATTACGAAGTCTTAAGGTTGTTCAACTGATCAAATGGCTTTGTATCGTAGCTGTTTTTTTTTCCCCATACGACATTCAACTTTGGCAGTTTTTATTCAGGGATTTAGTCGAAATCAACGTCGCGTACACGTACATCACTTCGGTACTTTTCTTCGCTGCTCTCATCGCTATTTGCTGCGCTGGTCTTCAAATTACGGGCGTAAGTGGTTTTTCGAGGAATCAATATCAAGAAAAAACAGGTTTTAGGGCCCACAAAGAAAAAATGCATTCAGGTCATCGAAATTAATGCACGAAACATTTTCAAGATTTGCAAACGCCCCGTTTCTTTGTTCAGAGCTCTGCGGAATCGAGTAATTGGACTGTTGGACTTTTCCTCGTCCTTGCAATGTATTACGCCGAGCAATTATTGTTTTATTATTTGCCAGGGGAAATAGTAGCGCAGGAGGTTAGTAATAAAATAATTTATGATATCTCAGTCGATTGAAAAATTATTTTCAAAGTAATTCGTCAAAAAAATGCAATTCTCACTTTTTCCAACTTTTTTTTTCATTGCCATAGGCAACGGGGGTTGCCCTTGCGGCATATTCTAGTGGCTGGGAAACTTTGGATGTCAAGCATCGAAAAA
Organism: Hyposoter didymator; assembly: GCA_037952995.1. Classification (NCBI taxonomy): domain Eukaryota; kingdom Metazoa; phylum Arthropoda; class Insecta; order Hymenoptera; family Ichneumonidae; genus Hyposoter; species Hyposoter didymator. The sequence goes on along the minus strand of JBAJMU010000004.1, from coordinate 11,696,696 downwards.
CCATCGGATTAATTATAATGAGGAGTCAACTACCGCCGAAACTTTTCGTCGGCCAGCTCATTCCTTTGCGGCTTGAAAATTACGGTGCTGTGAGTAATTCGTTTCATTCTCCATAGATTGATCCACTTTTTTTCGTCTATGTAAAGAAATATTCCTAATTTTTTATTTACATACTCCAAAAATGATTCTTTCGATTTTACTCCATTTTTTTCAAGTTCTTGACAACCACGGCCTCGTATTTCACATCGATTCGAGCAGTCGCCTAGAATGTATGTTAAAAAGTAGGAAAACTTTGTCCTGAAGATTGTAACTATGTTGTTGGTTGGAGTTCTGTTGAATAGAATTGTTAAAACTGATGATTGAGTTTTTTGTCCTCTCGAGTGTAACACGTCACGCTTGCATTTGTTGGCATTACGAATAAATGTCGCTTTTGAACTTAAATCGAATTTTGTTTCTCCGTCGGGATGAATTTGTGTTAAATTGGCGAATGACAAAATTTTGCGTAACGAAATGAAAAGCAGAAAGTAAAGTGAGTTATTTCGAGCGAGTCTCGATTTAAAAGATTTTTTCCTTGACTTTCACTCGAATAATTTGTAAATTTAACTGAACAACTTTGGAGTAGCCTCATTTCCTAGCCGTTCGCCTCAAATTACGAAGAGATTCACTAGAAAATTGTATTGAAGAATAAAAGCAACGTAATTCATAAAATAATTCATCTTATTTGCTCACCGCCATTTTTCTGAATGCTCAGAGTAATCTGAGGTCTGAGTGTGTCTCTTTGATGATAATATCTCATGCCACCGGTGTACAAAGTCGTCGGTATGATGTGCCTGGAAATTATCTCCTTGGCGGCTTCGGGACCGTCCGATTCGATCCATACAGGTCGTCCGTTGAGAGCAGCGGCGTTTGCGAAGGCAGTGTCAGTCGGTGCAAATACCGTGAACGTTTTTGTTCCTTTAAACAAAAAAAGAGAAAAAATCTTTTATGTCAAAAAACTAAAAAATTCGCTAAAAAAATAATAAAATCGAACGATAAACTCGTCAATTATTCAGTAATGAATGGGAATGGAAAGAAAAGATAAGTGAATAGCCAAATTAAAATCCTATTTGTCGAAAATAATTGCAAGAATTTTTTTTTCTCAAAAAACCTGCAAAGTTGCTGCAATTACGAAATTTAATGATTATGTCGTTTAATTATTGAGTAATGAATAGCAGAGAAAAAACAAAATAGCCGAATTTAAATGGGATTCGTCGTAAAGAATTTAAAGTTATTGGTTCATTTTGCGCAAACGTTCCACTTTCACTCTCGTATTTTCTGTGTCATTACGGAATTGAAAAAAGAATCATACGAAGAATGCCGTTAACTAATTATAGATCCGCGTTACAATTTGTTTTTATTTTATTAATATATTTATTATTATTTTTACTCCGAAAGTTTAAGTCGCTGCTAAAGTTTCGTAACTCACCAGCGAGTGTTTCCTCGAGACCCGAGGCATGAAGGATCTTCAGAAAAGTGAGGAATCGCCTCTCACGATCGGCTTGCAGTGTCTGGGTGAGATCGCCGACCGGCAATGGAAACATTACTCTGTCGATTGCGTGGGCTATACCCTGAGGGATTTCAATGTCCCGCTTATTCGGCGCCACTTTTGCACCGTTTATCGTAGTCACCTAACGAATGAAAATATTTTTATGTCGTCGGTTCCATGTCATCGAGCAATTGAGCTTTCATTTATTTTATCTTTCCATATTAAATTATACGATAGTGATGGAAATTTGGAAATCGAAGTAAAGAATTCCTATGAATGAGGTGAAAATTAAATAAAATATAAATATTCATTCAAATCATCAGGTTCACTCACCTTAACATCATTCCACTCGTGATCATGCATATCGTAAACGTTCACGCGCAATTGTGTTCCTGCCAGACTGACCCCGGTCATTTCATCTTGAAGCGAATCCATTCGGAACGCTCCTGGTATCACGTGGTGAAGAAGCAACTGTGAAGCGTTAATTTTTTTCTCCATTATTCTGAATTTCATTTGAAAACGAACAAATTCTGACATTCAAAATGCAATTTTCATTTTTTCTTTTATTTATACGACTCGCGAGATCTTGTGATTATTCCGTTGTTATTTAATAGTGACTGAAAAACGTGTGTCATTCATGGAAAATGACAAAAACACGTAAATTTGAGGAATTGTAATGAGTTTTATTAATTTTTTTCATTGATAATTCGATGAAAATTCCAACTCACACCACTCAAGAGTCGAGGATTTTCACGGAACTTTTGTTCCGCTTTATCAGGTCCACCGAGCTGTACCAACAGAGTCCGGAAAGCTTTGTCGGTTGGGACAAAAATTGTGTAGGGACCTGCGATAAAAATGGACAATAATTATCAAATTTTTGCACGAGTGTGAAGAATAAGGCTCGCTTGATTATTGATCAATTTTTGACGAGCAGGAGCGTTTCTTTGTTGCGCAAGAAACACGGCAAAGTCAACGGCTCATAATAATCCATGGAACGGCAACGGAAGACTGATTTTTCTCACGGAATAATGAAAAATAAATAAATAAATTCATAAATGGTACACGCGATGTCGAAAGATTTGCCGCAACGTGCGAGCAATATTTACAAAGTATAATTCCATCTTCCATTCAAGGAAAAATGAAGCCAAAGTTAATTGAGCGTGGGAATTTGATGGAAAAAAAAATCCAGATACAGGGTGTCCTTAAGGTTTTGCTTTCGAAATGAGCCGAGAAGTTGTCCATATGTCAGAGGGAAAAATAAAAAAATCATGTTCCAAGTTTTTGCGGAGAATGAAGAATAACTTGCCTGTTTCATTGAGAACGATATCCAACCCGGACTGCCGAAGATATTTGGCCATCGCGAAGAGTCCTTCGCGTCTCAGTAATCCTGTCATGCTTTCCTGTTGACCAATTAAATTTGGTCCATTTTCCAAGAAACTCGGAACGGTGCTCCTCAATTGAAAATCATTGAGAACAAGATTTTCGGAAGTTGCTGATCCACTGAAATTCGGACTGGAATTTGTGATGGCAGGCCTTGTAGTGGTTGGATTGTTGGATGAAAAGTGTACGTAGGAAGTAGTCCGGGGGAAAGCGGTGGTTGAAAAGGCCGGTGAACTTGTGGTGCTTGGCACATCGTTAAATTGTGCGAATGTCGAATACGTGGGAATTCTTGACGGTTGATTACTCGGCGTTGTGTATCTCGAGGATATTTGTTCGTCCTCGTAACGCGACGTTGGATTACGAGGAGTACTCGCAGAATTGACGAGAGAATTGAATACGTGAGCGCTGGTGGTTGATGCCGAGGTTACGTAGTTGTCCGAGGACGATATCGAGTTTGGCGATACAGTTACGTATGGGAAATACCCCGAGGACGACGAGCTGTAGGAACATTTTTGTTATTCGTTCGTTGGACCAGTTGTGAGCAAATTAATGATTGAAATTTCTTGTAAAATTCGTTTCTAGAGCGGAGAGATGAATAAAATTGAGGGAAAATTATTTTCCTGGAATTACGTGTAATTGCCTTCGAATATTAAAAATAAATTATTAAAAATGCTCGAATCAGTGTGTTTTTTTTCTTTTCTTTTTAGAAAGTGATGCAGCATTGAAGGAAGATTGACGAGCAACTGGATCGTGACCAATAACTTTCCCCTTTATATAAGAGAATTAAAAAATATATATTTATATATTTTGGAACGCATTGTGAGAGAATTTGGCGAATGGAAATGTCGATTTACCTTTCTTTGAGTCTGGAAGTGACTGGAGCGTTGGTATGCTTGATTGTTGTGGATCTGAACGTCGTTGGGAGAGTGTTGGTCGTTTGTTTGGGTGTGTAGGTTGTGGAGGAAGTTGTAGTTTTGACGGTGGGGTTTTGCTTGGTGGTGAGAACGTTGGAGTTGGAGGATGCTGCGGAAGTTAAAGTGGGAGAATTTCTCGGGGGTAATTTGAGTTCGCCCTTTTTGATTTTGTCGACGATGGAATCGACGTCGACGCCGTTCTCTTTGGCGTTTCCTTTGACACCCTGAACTTTGTAGCTGCCATCGGGTTGCTCCTCGAGAACGACGAAAGTAACTTTTTTACCGGGTTGATTGTGGATGGGGGATTTTCCAACGTCTTCTAATTTGCCGTCGTCCTTGTGACGTAGAACTTCAAAGTCGGCACCGGGAGGTAAAACGCCTTTGGTTAATTCGTCGAGAATCGCTTTGGCTGGTCTTATGGTCGTTGTCGACGTTGCAGCCTCGAGAGCTTTGGTGACAGTTTGGAACTGGCTGGATCCGTCGTTCGGAACGATGGAGGAAAGTCCATTGGGTGATTGGATGAGTTGGAGTTTCTTGCCATTGGGAAGCACCAGGTCTCTCGTGGTGACGTTTCGCTCGTTGTCATCGGCGGATTGTGCTAATGCGAGTTTCAATTGTTTGAGGAGGAGTTCGTTTTCGGAGTTGGAAGTTGATGGTGAATTGTTGGAGCTTCTCGACGAGGAAGTGAGCGAGGTCTGGCTGGGTTTTTCTGTTTGGTAAATGATTTTAATCTGAGGCTTTTTGCCACCGGCAGCGAGCAATTGGGGTTGCTGAGCTTGGATCAAGGAGAGAAGATCCTTCGGGATTTCATCGCTATTGCCGTGCTCCTGGACTCGTTCTTGACGGGTTTTCGGAGGGCTGACACTCTTGAGCGTCGTGGAGAATGGCTTGGCAGTCGTTGTCGTTGTTGTAAACTTTTTCTGGTGGGTCGCTATCGCCTTGAGGAAAAGTTCGCTCTCAGCTGGTGTTATTCTTCTGGCAGTTGGTGACGAAAGCAACAAGGGTGATGACGTTGTGACGTAAACCGTTGGCGTCGTGGGGGCTGCTGTAGTGAATCTCGTGGTCGATGTTTGCTGTCGGATCTGCTGGAGCTTCAACAATTCTTGCTGCCTCTTTATCTCCCGCTGCTCGAGGATCAATTGTTCTCGTTGTTTTTTCAGCGCTTCCAATTGTCGTTGTTTCTCGTAATATTCGTTGAGCCGAATCTTCTGTTCTTCCTCAAAGATCGACTGGCTCGGACTCACTTGTTGCCGATCGGTCTGATAATCGAAGAACCTTTGACCTCCGGGATTGACCAATTGCTGCCTCAACTGCGGCTGATATCGTTGCGTCGCTGCTGTCTGCAAGAAATTTATTCCTCCATCGGTTTTCACGGTTTGTTGTTGTTGTTGTTGTTTTTGTTGTTGTTGTTCTTGTTGCTTGGTACGATCGACGCGATATTTGGCCAACGATGAGAAACCCGATTGCTCGATCGATTCGGGCTTCGACGAGGCTTGCCGACTCAAACCAGGAAACGCTACCAACTGCGAAGGATTATCCTCAGTCGCTTGATTGTAACGTCTCTGATGTTGCTGCACATCGCTCAAAATTTGCTGCTGCTGTGACGAGGACAATCTTGGACGTGGATCCGGTTGAAGTCGTGACTGAAACTACCGAATAGCAATTTTCTTCTTAAGCAACTTTGCACCTTCCCACCAATTACCACTATTCACGCGTAACAAAGATATTTCTTTGATGCACGTACAAGCTCCGCGTATTAATTCAAGATTCGGCTTTTAATCGAGTCGGTAATTGCACAGAATTCGTTTAAGGACCGAAAGAAAATATGAGTCGCCGAAATTCCTGGCATTTCTCGATCAACCATTATATCACAATTTTAATTAAACGTTTCAATTTCTCCAGCTACTCGAAGCAATTAAAGCCACGAATCTTCGCCGCGAACTCTGCTCTTTTCTTCTCTCCGTCAAATCAACCCGCGACTTCAATATACAGAGTCTTTGAAAAAGTTTATTTCCTGGATGAAAGAAAACGCGCTGCCTCTCGAGGATTTGTATTATTCGTAAAGATCAATGAACGCGGATTGATACTGAAATAGTTTGATGACCTTATGAACAACGAATCATTCGTAGCTCATCGTATGCTAATTCGAAAATTCATGATTCTGAAGTGTGCGAGGTTGAAATTTAACCAAAAACATTTTTCTATTAATTATTCATTAAATTTTACAAATCGTGGCAATTTTTCGTGTCGATCGAGTTTTGGATTCGCACGAGAGAATCGTTTTATCGTCCAGACCAAATATTGAATAATAATTATGAGTTTTGCTGAAGAAAAAACCGAATTCCGATGCATTCCAACGATGCAAACGTCAACATTATGAAAATTTCCAAAAAAATGTGATTAGCAATTCTTCAACCGGATCATTATCGAATCAAGGAAACGCGCGTTATCGTTCGCGGTGATTGCGGATGTGTATTCTCTAAAATGCAAATATCTGCACTCTTACTATCCGTTGATTACGAGAGTTTGAGCATTAATCGAGTTGCATAAGTCTTCGTATCGAAACTCTCTTCGCGGGGTGTATCAGAGTGGAAAAAAAATCAGCGGACCATTAGAACGTCTGGAATCTCAACTTTGCCGAGTGAGTATCATAATACATGTATATTCATAACATACAGCTTGTCGGGTGTCGTTGTAGCTGAGATTAATTGCAAGTTTCGAGATGATTTAACGATTGAAAACCAGAAATATTACAAACTTTCGTAATTTTTTTTTTTTTACTTTTTAAAAAATTAAAAACATGTCACGTGCTGGCTGTGTCTGTGACTCTAGTCTCGACAATAAATATCTTCGTCGCAATTTTGATATTGATGACTGTGGGGAAATTTACGAACATTCACTTTTTTTTAATGACATGCAACTTTTCCATTGATTAACAACAATAGCTGCAATTTTTAAACAAATTCGTAGCTGCAGCACGAGCCACTAATTATTTTCTTTGCTTCCGGTTTGTTTTTCGATTAGCCATGTATTTTGTTATTTTTTTGTCATTTTTTTTAACGAACCGTGAGCTCCTGAAGCTTCTTTGTAATATTTGACATTTTGGAATGAAAATAATGCGTGGAAAATAGTGACCGATGGAAATATTACAAACTTTCGTGAATACTTATTTTTTCGCTTTTTTAAATTAGCAACATGTCACATGCTGGCTGTGTGTGCGACTCCGAGCCTCGACAATAAATATCTTTGTCGCAATTTAGATATTGATGACCATGTAGAAATTTACGAACATTCAGTAATTTTTTTTCTTTTCTAATGACATGCAACTTTTCCATTGATTAACAAAAATAGCTGAAATTTTTAAACAAATTCGCAGCTGCAACGCGAACCACAAGTTATTTTCTTGGAAGTTTTTTTTTTAATATTTGACATTTGGAATGAAAATAATGCGTGGAAAATAGTGACGGATTATCTAATAACATTATTGAATGTCTGAATAGAATTTGCATGTACGTACACGGAATAAAATCAATTTATTACGAAATTTCTTGAGCTCACGTTCGTATTCAGACATCGATATTTTATAATCTGGTCAAATCGCGAAAGATTCTCGGGCTGTAGGTAAAGCTTGGTGCGTCGAGATTGTCGGGTGAATGAGATTCACTTTTCCCTCGTTTGGAGTGGAGGAAAGGAGAGGTAGATCGGTCACTGCGTTCCTGGAGCGAGCGAAATCCCTTTCGTTTTATTTTTAAGTGAAAGGAGAGAGAAATAAATATGTGTATACGTTATCTGTGTGAAATGGGTGATGACCAGGGCACACGAGAAGTGGAGAGTGAATTTAGAATGTTTGGATGATTGAGAATAACCTACAAAGACATGTGTATAAGTAAATATAAGCGACAGAGAGGATGACCGCGGCACGAAGAAGAAATACTTGTAATATATAGATGAGCAACAACACCGGGCCTCGGGGAACATCGGACTCGTTAAACTTTCAGAAGAGAAGACTTTCTTGAAAATCCAATCTCTCCTCGCTCATCCTCTGTCTTTATCTTCCCTCTGTCTCTCTTTCTCTCTCTCTCTCAATCTCTATAAGCGTTCATCTCTCGATTTCAAGCGTGGATAATTTCCCTCTCGTACGTTATTATTATAAGCCGTGTATGTGACGAGAGATGATCGTTTTTTTTTCCATCCACGATGTCCACATGATACAAATTACCGAGAGTTATTATTATTGTGTGCCTTTTTTGTACCTTTTTTTTCTTATTTTTTGGCTTTTTAAATTACACTCTCGATTAATGTCTGATTTGTTAATTGCATCATTCGTTTTTTGTATTAATCGAATAAGGAATTAGTTAATCATGGATTTATTTTTGTATTGTTTATTTTACGATAATTTTTCGTCGTCCCAAATCATCAATCACGGTTCTTGGAACTTGTGGATTATTTTTTATTGATGAATGTGAACAATGATGTTGTAAGGAGACTTTTTGCTCAGATTTGTTTACGAATACGTTTGGTAATGCGATTATTTGGGGGTTAGTTAATTTTTCTTCTCTCGAGGAGCGAAAATGTTTGAATTATTTATCTAGATCGATAAATAAGTTGAGGATTATTTCGTCAACAAGTTTTCTCGATTACGAAACTTGTCTCGAGTCTTTTTCTGCTGTTTTCTTAGCTCGTTTGATTTTACAATTCCTTTTCCATGTGGAGAGCTCGCGCCGGAGATGAGCGATAAATAATCCAAGACCGGAAGTGAAGCGAAGTTATGCGCGTGAGTTGCTCAAGGATTCGCTCTCGGAGAAATTTCTTTCAGGGGTCAATGCGGCAAGACGACTTTCTGTTTCACTTGGCTAGTGAATACATGCACACAAGAAGGCAAACTTATTTTGCAATACAAATAAATACACTCGCGAGCATAAAGAGCAAATCTCTCTCGAGGCGAATGGTACAGAGAGGTGCAGAAATATTTTTGGTATTTATTATCCTCCTCCGTAATAGAAAACAGACGGAATTACGAGGCTCCGGAGGGACGAGAGTGAAAAAGATGGACTATTGGTTCATTGGACTTGTCGGGGAGGTGTAAATAGCGCGCGTGGGATCGTGTAATCGCCGCGTACAGGAACCGGATGAAAATCAACTACGATAACTCTCCGTGCCATACATACATATCTGCGTGTGTATCTGCTCGCGGAGAGAAAGTGTAAACGGTTTTGTCCACGAGAGAGGCCATCGGGAATCATCCTTCACCTTCGTGCTACAAGAGCATTGTACCGCATCGAAACTTTGACGTTTCTCGACCCTGTACATGACCTGTTCCGAAACGTTTCATATTTTTCTTTCAACGCCGGCGATCCTTCTTTGAATTTATTGATTTTTTTTCCTTGCATTTTATTCACGTCATTTTCGGTAATATTTCACTTTTCGCTTTCATTTTCGGCTTTTATTTGATTTCTAGATCATTGATTGTTTGCTGATTTCTTCGACACGAAGCGTGGCAGCGCACGTTCATTATTTTTTGAATAGCGAATGTGGCGAAATTTGAATGCATTAAAAAAAAAACAAAAAAAAAACCATCGATGCTTTTGTCCATTTGCGAGTACAGAGTAGGTCACAATGAAAAATCTGCGCATCTCAAAAGTGGGTAAGAGTGCGTTGTAATTAACGTGTAAATGCGAAAGACGCGAGCGTCAGATTTTTTGCATTCGGAACGAAGAATCTTTCTCTCCTCGTTTTATAAGGCACGACATACAGAAAGAAAAGAGTTTCGCTTCCGTGGGCACTGTATTGCTTGTTATCCATAAACGAGACACGAGGAAGAACCGATCCCCATTGAATATGTGCACTGGATCGCACACGTGCGCGCAGTCTCTCTGGGAATATACGCGCGAACGTTGCATTTTTCGAATTAGACTTTTCCGAGATCGCAGGCTGCACTGAAAACAAAATTTTGTTGAAAAAGATCGATATTTTTTTTTTTTACGTTCAACTCAACGTTTTTTTTTGGATAATCCCTAAAATTGTGTCATTGGAGCAAGAAATATTTTAGAAAGTCTCTTCGGAAACAAATTTTTGTCCTTCGACCCGTGTAAAGTCGCTGACAATTTTGAAATTATCCAAAAAATATTTAGTTTTCCGCAATCAACAAAATATCGACAATTTTAAACAAAATTTTATTTCCGGTTTGCGCGGCAAGTTCAAAATCTCATGATTAACACGTTTTCATCATTTGATTCAGTTGTAAAATCATCGAGACCGTTCCATTCGGAATGCAGGGATTTCCTTTTTAAGAAAATTTCCTCGCGGTCTCGGAAAAAAGAGAGCGAACGAGGAAAAAGTGGAAAAAAAAGCGGAAGACGTTGAATGATCGAACTCGAAGACGCGAATTCTTCCTTTTCAGTCTTCATTCAAGTGCACGATTTAACAGTTTGAAACGGCAGTGCGGTTTCAATTTTTCCACGAGAAGAATAAATAAATAAAAAAACAAGGAGGAAAAACAACGACAAACGAATGCAGGTGAGCAAACATCTAACGGCGTGGAGCGGCAAATTGCGCGGTTTTCTCACAAAGTCTTTCCATAGTTCAGAAGGCGACGAGAGTGAAAGGAGATCGTGGCAGGGTGTGTGGGATCTGGACAGCCTCGCAGTGCATATTCAGTGCATGGTTTAATCGTTATGTCAACGTCACTCTCGTTTCTTGGTCAGTTTTTCCATTTGTTTCCTCAATTTTTATTCGTTTCTCCTTATTTATATTCCGCTTTTTAAATTTTCTCGACGACTGTTGCTCGTTAGGTGAGAAGTCAAAAAATAAACGAGAACTAGTTGACACTTCCGTGGGTTGAAAAATCGCAAGAATTTTAACTTCAACGAGATATTTTTTTTTATTTCTGAACCGCGACGTTTTAAACCGATCGTTAGATGTCGAAAAATCTTTACGATCTTGCAAAGTATTTTAGTTTTTTACTCACCGATTGGAGGCACGAAACTTTCATTCGGAGCAAAAAGACAACGATCTCGAGTGACAAAAAGTTGGGCCACGTGTTCTAATATGTTTTTTTTTCATGAAAAATTTATTTTCGTTCATTTTCGCGATCGCAATGAGATTCCACGAAATTTGAAGGAATAACTGCGGTGTGTCGTTGATCCAGGAAATGGGCAAGTTAGTGCGAGACTCGGAATGAGAGAAAATTAACGAGGCGAATCCTGAGCACGGTTGATCGATTTTTTCTTTCTCTCGTGGTAGCGAGCTCTCGAGCGCATAATGTTTTCGAGATTTTCACGTAATTTCGATCATGGTGCTGACGAGGAAACGGAAATCTCGTGTCACTGGAATAATATCTCTATTTTTTCAGATCGTACAATCATAACGATGTGTTTTTTTCTTTTTTTTTTAATTCTTGTGTTCTACACTCTCGCTTTATTCTCTCACCTTTCTTTTCTTCATGAGCAGGATATGTTACATGTGCACGTGTGTGTATCACGAGCGTCGGTACTTATTAACATTTTTGGCTCTCACGCTTTCCGGCCTAGAATTATAACTATAGCAGCAATTCCGGAATGTCCGACGCGAGCTACTTTCCTATGTGAAAATTAACATCAGCTCAAACCACTAAACCCTGTAATCATAATTCATAGACAATCAAACTCATCTCGCTGGGATGTCGCACGTTCTATTGCCCAAAAAAGAATCATTGTTTTCCATTTCTAATCGGATGTTCCGAGTGAACACAACGTCTATTTTTTAGTGATTCTTTTCGGATCGAGAACAATTCGTCAAGTGAGAAAGCCTCAATCCGACTCATTGCTCCATGAAAACAAACATAATGTAATTAGCTAAAAAAAAAAAAAAAAACCCATTGTAATTATCTATTCTTATGCTGCTGGAAAATTCCATTCAGTTTTTTTACAACTTATTCAACTTCTCGAATTTGTTTGCCTTGGAAATGATTCGTGAAATAATTGAAAGAGAAAATGATTTAATTAATTTGAAACGATGTTCATAACGAATGGAGGGAGTCACTCGGCTCTCGAATTACGCGATCGATAGGTATTTTTTTTTTTTTTTAGAGACCTTTGTAAAAAATGATCGAGACTCTTTTTTCTTTCAATAAAAAGTGGAATAAATTAGATGAATAATTAAGAGCACGTTTTGAGGATTTTGCGAGATGTATGGCGCGAGAAGAGTTTCTCGGTGAGTAAGAAAGTAGTGCTGTTGCGTTCACCCACTAACAGAGTGACTTCTTGACCCTCCCACCACTTCAGTTCCTCCTCATTTTCTTCTTCCATTCTTCTCGCCTTTTTCTTTCCATTCCCTTTCGCTCTTTTTGCTCCTCATATTCTCGATTGATATTCTGACCCCCTTTAATCTCGTATCTCATCATCTAATTGCCAGATTTCTCTCGAACCTCGTGTTCATGGATTCTATTTCGAAGCGATACGTGGATATGCAACAACGCTCGGTAATTCTGTGTCTTACTCGAGGCTGCGACACGAATTTCTCCGACGATAAATCAACGGATTAGAAAATCGTCATCGAATAAATAAAAAAATGTGTAAAAAAAAAGTTTTTACTTGAAAATTCGATTGGAAAAAAATCTACGATGGTGAAGAAAAAGTTTTCTTCACCATCAAAACCATTCAAAAGAAGGTGAAGAAGTAGTTTTGTGAAAAACGTCGAAAAGATTTGCGATTCAGTGGCTAAACACCGGTGATAAAAACCCTCAACCCTCCAACGGTAACCTGAGCTCACGAATGACCCCAATTTTGAAAAATTCATATCTCCGGTAAAATTTAACGAAAAGGCTTCAACTTGGGCTCATTCTCTTCGTTTTTTAATGCAGCATCACGCGAGCTCGGCGCAATTTTGTTTGAAGTATAAAAACTTAATAAAAAATGCAGTAAAACGATAAGAAGCGGGAGAACGAAGGGCAGAAGGGCGCGGGATCTAAAGTCTCCTGTCATCGATTTTAACGACCGTATCGTTTCACTCGGAAGTGATTGAAAGAGGCTGCGAGCCCATAATTACCGATCCACTAAACTGGTAATGACGGAAAAATATGGCGATAACGAAGCTCACAGCCTACAGGGATATTGCACTCGGCAATAAATATGACAAAAAAGGAGATTCGAAAGGATATAACTTGGTGTTTGAATGATGAGATATTATTGTACGAATTGATAGGAATTCTTGTCGCTTCGCCTAATCCTGTGCATATCATTTCTCTCATCAATTAATTCGGTTTTTTCAAGTTCAAGTTGATTGTGCTCATTTCTTATCTAATCTGTGCAGAGGCTGAATTTTCTTATCGTCGGTAAGTATGAGGAAATGAAAAAGTTAGCTCGATTTAATTTCGTTTGCGGAAATGAATGCCGAGGTCAAAGAATTTTCCACTGAATCGGTATTTTGTGCTTTGCTCATTGAAATTGATGGACGGATCGTAACGATGACTTACCGGTCTCAGATGCGCAAGATCCGGAGGGTTTTGTAAGATCGCCGGTTCTGCATCGCCAGCGACAAATTCACAAAAATTGATGATCACGATCGCCCACCCGAGGCACAAGAGATTTTTTCGTCTCATTTTCTCCTCTCGATCTTTCTCAGTCTTTCACACCGAGACACCAGTGAGAGAGAAAAATTAAAAAAATAACGAAGCACCGACGACAAAAAATTTGGAACACACGACTCGGTTGTTTTTTTTTTTTTTTTTCGTAAAGATAAAAAAATGAAACGCTAAAGAACAATATTGCTCGTCGTGGATTTCAGTTTCGGCAGAGTTTCTTTCGCCTTTGTGTTAATTAGCGATGGTACAAGGGGAACTTTCGAGTCTGGGAACGGGGTTGTGACTGGCATGAGATCGGAAAAGGTGCGATAGTTTTACTCGACGCAGAGGAGCAGAGAAAAAGTCTGTGGGGAGAGAAGATTCTGTCCGTGTTGTTAAAGAGACTCGGCTTTGGCTCAAAGTGGGAGAGACACGTCCGACAATCCCTCCAACACGAACGAGAACGTTTTAATCGCATACACGAACCTTCACTTCTTCCCACAGATCCTTACTATTTTTTCTTCCTTTCGTATCTCCACAAACTTTTTTCAAATTTCTGATCAAACGCACAGGCCTGATCGATCGTTACGAAATCCTCGTCTCCTTTTTCGGTTCTCATCATCAGTCTCGTAATCCATTGCCGCAGAAAAGATGATTACTTGTTTGTACATCGATGTAAAAACAAGAGCATGCTTTTCATTTACGCCATTTATTATCAATCGATCGATTAATTCTAACTAATTGTTTCGTCCAAGTTCCCAGGGACGTGGCATCGAGCCATAACCGGTTGAATATTGAGACTCTGAAGTTTCCAACGTTGAGATTCAACGAAAAATATTTTTTCTATCAACTTTATTAAAAGAATTAATTACCAATTAATTAACTAAAAAAATTTCTATTAATCTATTAATTTTATCAATGGAAATGATAAAAATGAAGAATAATGAAACAAGAATTTAATGAATTTTGTTAATTTCTATATTATTTATTGAATTTTAAAAATCGTGACATTTTTTCGTGTCCCTTGAGTTTTTGCGTTGTAATCGATCGATTTATTGTCCGGACCAAATATTGAATAATAATCACGAGCTCTGCTGTAGAGAAAACAGAATTTCGTTGCATTCCCACGATGCAAACTTCAAAATCGTTCGAATTTTTTTGCTCGAGCAGCTGGAAAATTCATTATTTCTTCATTCCAATCTACTCGGTTTAGCTCTGACGAGTGTATCAGCATTTATGCTTGTTCATTATAATCCGTTAAAATATTACGACCCCCATAATTATGGTGTTAGATATATAAACATTATATTTCATTCACTCATTCCTGTCTAGACCATCCAGCACACACAACGGAGAACGTGCGTGCAGCTTGATAACTAATTAGGACAAATTTTAATTGTAACAGTAACAACGTCTACACGTGGATGTATGCAACGTGAATTACGTTTGTTATATAACGCGAGGCGCGAGAGACGCGAAAAAACGTGATGTAGGACCGAATCTGGGCAAATATAGTGCAAGTGTGCGTACCACCAACGGAAATGACGTGTGGCAAGGCGTAAATAAGATACGTGGATGTCGAGAGTTGAAAAAAGAAAAAAGTGTTTGTGTGTATTAAAGGGAGCGGAAGTCGATGAACGCAAGATTTTCATGAAATGATTGTTTCACGGGCTGCTCAACGTCATTCTGGAAGCTCGAAGAATAGAAAAGTTTTATCTTTGGAAACGTATTTGTGAATTCATTTGGCATCCAGAACGCTTCGAATTCTTTATTCGATTTTTTTTTCCGAATATTTCCAAAGGCCATGTACATAATTTTCGCGTGTATTAAAAAATTTGTACGGCCAAATATAATTTCGTTCGAAACGTGTCATTTCGATGCGGGATGCTCGAAAGTTCGCAGAATTTGAGGTTAATTGTATGATTCGAGCGGAGGAAAGAAAACAACAACGAAAAATGGCAGCCGCATTGTCGCGCGGATATATTTGTGGTCACTCGAGGCTTCACGCGAGACTTTAGAATATATCTTGTATTTTTGTGTAAATGTATGATATTGCCGTGTATGAGAAGCGTGACTTTGGTTTTGTCGCGAAAATTAGAAAAAAACGAGCTTGAAACGAAAAAAATGGAATAAATAAGATGTTGGAAATAATTGCTGAGGGACAATTTGCAAATTGTTGCCGTGGCTTTGCTCGCGCATCTCGGATGTTGCAAAGCAATCAGCGGAACGCGGCTACAGAGGGCACCGCTCTCGCCAGGCCTTTCGACCTTCCGCAGCGTTTTATATTTATTCGTAAAATAAATAACGAAAAAATGTATTTCTAGTTCGTCATATTTAGCACGATAATTCCATCAGTTTCTTTTCACATGTAATCAGGAGGTTTTTCATCGCGGGGTCAATGAGACCCGAGCCCAAATGTGTCCTTCAGCAAAAATGACTTTCTCGCCGCAACATGGGGAGCTTCGTCGTAGCACTCGCTCGAATTCGAAAGAAAAAACAAATCTCTCAGAGTTACGAACCGACAAAGTGACTGAGTCGAATTTGCTGGATGCCCGGACTCAGGGAAGTCGAAAGTTTGTAACCCTAGACCTTCTGCCCTTCGTTCCCCCGTTTTTTATCATTTTACCACATTTTTGACCAATTTTTTGACTTCAAACGAAATTGCCCCAGGCTCGCGTGATCCTGCATTAAAAAACGAAAAGAATGAGCCCAAGTTGAAACCTCTGCGTTGATTTTTACCGGAGATGTGAATTTTTCAAAATTGGGGTCGTTTTTGACCCCAGGCTACCGGAATGGGTAAAAAAAAAAGTTACCGTTCTAAGGTTAATCATCATTCAATTTTATTGTGCGATATTTTTTTATTCAAATTTTGCGATCGTATGAGGCATCGAAAAAAAAACGTACCTATTTACTACGAGGAAAACTTATAGACTGATTTCGTAGCTTTTAATGGTAGTGTATACATATGGTGGTAGTGGTGAAGACTGTCATTATACGTGGATGTATCTTTAACAGTGCTCAAGAAGCGAGATATACTTTCCAATTATGCTCTACGAGAGCGTAGCACGCCAGGACGTTAGTCCGATTTAGAGCAAATGTTCGCTTCACCGCTAAAACGCATCGCGATAATTCACACACAAATACACACGGCATCCACGTATATGTAGTACGTTGAAAATATTTCACGTCGAGTCACTCACCTCGTATATACTTAACACTTATCCAAGGATCGTACGGAGCGAAACTTCTTGTGCTTTAATAAAAAAAAACGTTAAAACGTATTTTGTGACGAATTATATGGCGTTGTTACTTTTTACGCTCGGTTTTTAGGCTCTGCGAGAAAAGTTCACGACGATTTAGACGAATTTTTAATATTTCATTTATTTTTATATTTCCAACGCGTTGATCAATTGCGTACGAGGAATTCAGGATCAAGACTTCGCGGCACTACGCGAGCGGAGAGTTTCCCGCCGAAAAAAGTACGGAGCCGGTATCGACACATCGACAGCTGTGTTTTGGGCCGAAAAATCTAATTTCTAACCCCTTGGCTGCTTTACATTTCTGCTGAATATGCGAAAACACCAAAACGATCGATTTTCGAAGCTTCAAATATTTCTCTACAATTTCCCATCGTTTGAGAGGATTTATGAAATTGTGTTTTGCGACTAGAATTTGCATGGATGGGGAGCAACGAACTTTGGATTTATAGAGGTTAAGACTTTTGTCGATGTGACGCAAAATAGCCCATGGATTTTGTATTTAGACATCAATTTATATGTGACGCAACGACCTTATCTACTGATTACTCTTTTTCATCTTTTCAACAATCTTTTCCGTGTTAGTCGTGTGCTGGATAGAGTAATTGGGAAGAAATAATGGTTGTGGGCAGAGAGAAGTAATCGGTTGGTTAGTCCATCGAGAAAACGTCGTGTAGGCAGCAGGGAATCGAAAAAATGGCTAATTGAAGGAAAAATTGGAGCAACGAAAAGAAATAGTCGATCGTAAAAGAAAAAAGTCACTTATATGGAAAGTGAAGTCAATATAGATATTGTCAAAAATGATATAAAAAGAAGAAAAACATTCTTGATTATTCCAATTAAATGAAAACCCAAATCGATGATAATAAATCGGTCATTCGCGGAAGTTATCGGGACGAAAGAGAAAGGATCCCCCGACATCAAAATATCGAGAAAACCTTTCACCGATTGTGTGGGAATCGTCATCCCATCGATAAAAATCGACCAAGGAAGTTGGGCGGCTGCACATGTCCTTCTGTCCCGTCAAATTGACCTCGTTCGCTTGTTTACTTCTGTTCAACATTTTTACCATTGGCTTATACGTCGATGTCCACTTGTTACGACGTTATATACACTTTTCATGATTGAATGGTCTTAATGAAAGAAAGCGCGTTACACTTGAAATTATTTCGTGTTAAGTTACGAATTATCGTGAAATTCTATTCAAGGTTTGAAGAGTTATGCGCCCGAGAAAGTTTAATGACTGTGCGCCTAAGAAAGTTAAATTCGTTAGGACTTACCACTGGGCTTAGGAATAGTGTAACTTTCAGTATTCTCCGCTGAATGGCGCTACCTCCTCGGTCTTTCTCTCGTGATTGCCGGTAAGAACGAGCTCCGACTTAGTGATTGTCTGTACAAGAGCAGCAACGGTGAATGAAAATCATTCGAGGGCAGGGGGGGAGCCCTCGTGACATTTCATGGCAATAAGCCGGCCATCTTTGTTTGATCGGCTTTCAAATAATTAGATTTACTCGTTGACAGGTCGACAATAAAATTCTCAAAATCGTTGGAAAATACTTGGAAAAATTGGATAAAAAGGAAAAAAAAAAAATTGAAGAGGGATAAGTGTTTGAGAGTAGAATTTTGGTCCTTGTTCTCAATCGATACTCGAAGTGTGCTCGAAGTTCTCAGAGTTATGATTATTATTTTATTCTTCGTCTCTGTTTAACAAAAAATCAAACATGGCGTCTTGAGGTCCAAGATCCAGAATGTTATTAGTCATCGGTCGATGTTTATGAACGAGTGTCAACCTGAATCGGGCGAAAACAGTTATTTCGCGATCACAAGTTAGCAATTGCTAAGTGTTACTCCGTTGAAATCGCGACGAGAAATATCGGGTCCGCGGGGGGACTTGGACAATATTTTGTGAAGGGATTAAAAACAAATTGAAAAATAGCAAATATGTTGAGTCTGTTCTCAAATTCGTCGCCTTTCGACGCTGACGTCGGTAAGTTCGTCGACATCTCTATTCATCACTGTTTTTAACGTCATTACAAATAACCTTATCTTCGTCAATCGTCGAGACAAAGTATGTCACGTTAATTGTCGAATTTTCGTGATTCTTCGGGTTTCGCCAAACGGGCGTTATCAAAATTTCATCATCAATTCAGGAAAATCAGCGCTCACTAAGTTGATTAAGCCTGCTCTACTTCTCGATGAATCGAGACGAAAGTCGAATTTTTCCATGTTTTGCCCAAAGTTTTGCATTGTTTATATTTCACTTCATTTTTTTTATTTTCGTTTTCGAACTCGTGACCGATAAATTCTAAACAACAGCTGTTTGCCGATGACACATTTTGCATGAATATTTTCAATTTTTACGAATGTCTTACCATTTAATTAGAAAAGGCAACGAACGAGAAAAATACAACGGAAGATTGGAGCCTGATAATGGACATTTGCGACAACGCGCGCACCTCCCCTCAAAATGCAAAAGATTGCTTACGCTCGATAGTCAAAAGATTGAATTTTCCGGACCCGCACGCAGTGATGCACGCGATAACGGTTGGTAAAATTTAAAGATTTTGAGTTTGTCGTTAACGAGACATAAAAAATATTTGGGTGTGGATTTAATTTGCTCGCTACTGAGGAATTCAAATATTCCAGCTTTTAGACGCGTGCTCCAGCAACTGCGGCAAGTATTTTCACTTGGAAATAGCCTCCAGAGACTTTGAGGTGGAATTGAGAAAACTTATACAGAAATCGCAGCAAAAAATAGCGGACAAGCTCAAAGCGTTGCTGAAGAAATGGGCGGAAGGCGATTTCATGTCCGATCCACAGTTGAATCTCATTCCGAGTCTTTACAACAAATTGAAGAGCGAAGGAATAGATTTCTCATCAGTTTCCGAAACGTCCAGTCGACAGGTTCGATATTTATATTAATTTCATTTCAACCTTTTGAGAGCACACCTTGTAAAAGTGCATACTGGGTCAATCTGACCCAAGGCGTTTTTCAAATCGTTCCATTTTGGTAAAC
Organism: Hyposoter didymator; assembly: GCA_037952995.1. Lineage (NCBI taxonomy): Eukaryota > Metazoa > Arthropoda > Insecta > Hymenoptera > Ichneumonidae > Hyposoter > Hyposoter didymator. The sequence goes on along the minus strand of JBAJMU010000004.1, from coordinate 11,677,066 downwards.
ATGCACTTTTTTTTTTATTTCGTGGAGAAATTTTTTGTAGTGAACGAAAATGAAATATTCCTTGCCATTAAATAACGAGCAATCGTTGTCATTCTAAACGGTGAATTTATGATTTTGTCACAGATTAAGCATTCGAGCTCACACGGAAGAGATTCAACCTCAGCTGCTGCATCGCAGGAGTTTGAGGATATAGCGAAAGGTAAAGACAAATAATACATGAGCCCGAAGTTTGAAACGTTGAAATTCAACGAAAAATTATGCCAAGTTTCCGTGTCGGTTGAGTTTTTTAACGATAATCAGCTCTGCCGGAGAGGAAAGAGAATTTCGTTGCGTTCCAACGATGCAAACTTCAATGTCATGAGAATAATCATTGAAGGATTGAGCAATAATTAATAAATGGATTTGCAGCGATAGAACTGTCGTTGAAGGAAACGAAGCAATCTTCCGGCTCGTCACACAGTTCGCCTTCGTCGAAAAAGTCCTCGAGTCTCTATCCGAACGTGAATTCGTCGCTCAGCAGTGCGAGCAACATTGAGGGAAGAAAAGTACGCGCGCTTTACGATTTCGAAGCTGCCGAAGACAACGAGCTCAGCTTTTTCGCTGGAGACATCAGTAAGGACGATCGTTCCATTTATTTCAATGAAAAGCAAACATTGAAAAAACGATTATGAATACGCGAATGTACGATCGATCGATGTTTTTATTTTGCAGTCCACATATTAGACGATTCCGATCCAAATTGGTGGAAAGGGACGAAGAACAAATCGGAGGGTCTTTTCCCATCGAATTTCGTAACAGCTGATCTTTCCGTCGAACCTGAACAATTTATTAGTAAGAAACATTATTATCAGTAATTCCGGAGATAAAGATTCGATCTCTGATTATCAGTCGAGAATTTCGTAACCTTGTAATCGGGAATCATTTCTTATCTGTGGGCATTTCTCAGTAATTATGAAATAGCGTAGGCGTTTTTTTCCGTCGTGACTCAAAAGTAATTGAGCGGCTTCCACGAACAAGTCTTTCGCATCGTTACAAAAAAATTTTAAAATGATCGTTTTCGTTGATTGAAAATTTGTGTCTTCAGAATTAGAGCATGGCAATAAAAAATCCGTACAATTCTCGGAAGAAGTCGAGGTTAAGACGGTGAAAAGAGAGCCGGAGATAGTGGAGGTTGAAATCGATGAAGCGAAGATCGACCGACTTTTGCATCTGTTGCACGAGGCTGATCCACAATCGGACGTGAATGATCCACCGGAAATGCTCGAGCTCGAGGGTAAAGCGTTCAAACTTTTCCAAATAATTCGCCTCTTTGTGGTTTTATTTGTTATTTACGATTTTTCACTGTTCCGGGCCGCAATCTTTCTGTTCGTAGAGCAAGTAACAGCCATGGGGCCTTTGATCGATGCCGCGTTGGAAAAAGTCGACAGGCGGCACGCTCAGCTGACCCAATTGAGTTCCGATCTTGTCGACGCTCTCAATCTTTATCACACACTCATGCGAGATCCTCCACATTCGGCACCAACGAGTTACACCCTCCACAAAATGCCTACGGGACATATGAACGTTTATCCATATCCCAGCCAGGCACCGGTACGTGAAATGCCTTTTTTTTCTTCATGTTTTGAATTTTCCATCCAAACGAACAATTTTTTTTTATCATAAAAGAGGCTGAAATTATTTTCCACAACAAAAAATCAAAGTACAGAAAACTTTCGTGTCCCTGTGCATCTGCTGAAACTCTTTGAAAAGAAAACAAAATTAAATTATCCGCCATGGAAATGAAGTTTGCGTATTATTACAATTTTTTTCTTTACGTTGTGAATTTTTCACCAAAATCATATTTTTGTTTGTTTTTTAAATCGGAGAAGAGAGTGAAATTATTTTTGCTAAAAAATCAAACTATGAGGAACTTTCGTGTTCCTTCGCAGCTGATGAAACAATTTGGATTTAAAAAATTGAATCATTTGCCACAGAATTTGAGTTCGCGTATTACTATTTTTTCGCGGTTTCAATTTTTCTTCAAAACTTTTTTTTTTCTCTGTCAAATCGGAAAATGGAGTGAAATTATTTTGCCCAATAAAAAAAACTCGAGTTATGGGGAACTTTCTTGTCTCTCGGCAGATGATGAAACGCTTTGGCTAGAAAAAATGGAATCATTCGACACGGAATTTGAGTTTGTGCGTTATTGATTATCAATCTGAACGATAACTGAATGTGGAAAATTCACAGATGTACAACGGAATGCCAGGACATCCGCAAGCCGGTTACGTTGGCGGAGCCCCCGGGCATTACAATCCGAATATGGCAGGAATGCCACCACCGAACGAGTACATGCCAGGAGGTCCTGGAGGAATGACGAACATGCCTCCAATGGGCCAAAGTTATCACGTGCCACCGGGGCCCCCGCATCAACATCCGCCGGTTCATCCTCAAGCAGGATTGCCGCCTGGGGTTGGTCATCCCCAGGTACATCCTCAAGGACCACCTCAGATTCAGGATCCGGGAGCTATGGCCTACCAGCAGCCGCAACCGTAAGTTTTCCATTCCGTTTTAACGCCAAAAGTTTCTTTTCCATTTTTTGAATTAAACGTTCCAACGCATGACCCGGCTCGTTACGACCCCATGGGATTATGCGCCGGTCCTCGAATCTCCTCGGATTTCAATTCCAAACAAAAAGATTTGGGCAAAATGAAATATTAGAGAAAATTACCGAAAAACTCTTTTCCAAGGGAAAGAATTGAAAAAATTTTTAACGAGCAATCAATTGATTCCTAGTTCAAGAACAGAAACGAAAAAATGAAGACTAGAAGAATTTTGTGAAAATGTTAATAAGCCAGCAGCGAAAGAACAGGAAAGAAATTTTTTTAAAACAAAATCTGGGCGTCGTGTAGCAGATTTCCACCTCAAGGAGTCCCAGCGCCGGTTCAATATGTTCAGCCTGTACCGCCAGGTGTCGTGCCAATGCCGCAACAGCAGCAGCCGCAGCACCAACAACACTTACCCCAACACCTACAGCAGCAGCAACAACAATATGCGCCGCCTAATGGTCAGCACATAATGTAAGAAACATAACGAAAGAAAAAAACGAATAATTATTGAAAATAAAATAAAAGAAAATTCCTCATAAGACGAAAGTGTCACCGGTGAAGCCCGAATCGCGACTGTGTACTACGCCTCAAGCTGTACAATATTACCATACACGAGATGTCTCAAGTTTAATAACCAATCATTTTCATTCGAGACCGAATTTCGGATTGAAAAATTGCAAGATTCCCCAATTCTATTCTCGAGGCTACGGATCAGTCCTTAGAAACCGACCTCGCGTCCTTGTCAACCTCAAGAGACACTTTCTCGCATTTTTAGTGTCCAATCGAAGTAAAAAAAAGTTTTGTCCCTTTTTGACGCCAGAGCCTGAAGAATTTTCGTGTCGATCGTTGGAAAATGTAGTAAAACGCGTGGCTCTCGAAATTTTGCAATCCGTTGGAGCGACTGATTCTGACCCTTCGTTCAAGTTCACATTATTGATCGTTCGACTTGATACATCCTGCGTATGAAGATATACATATATACATATAATCTACGAAATACACGTAACAGTGTCATATTATAATTGATTTTAAAAACCAGACACGAAAAGGATGAAAAAGCTAAAAATGGCATAGGAGAATGAGAGGAAGGGGCGAGAGAAAGGTTCGGAGTAGCCAAAGATTGGAAGAGTTTGTGGCTTTTGTTGAATTCTCGAAAGGATTGATCAGTCGAGAAGAAAACTGTGCGGAACTTTGGAATTATTCGTTTTTATAGAATTTTTTTAATTGATATTAAATCGACGTGACATTCCAATCGGTTTTCAAAATGTTTAGTCGAAAGATTGAAATTGGGAGGTTCATTTATATGGATAACCCTGAAATTTGGCTTTTTGAGGGACTGGAATCGACTCTGTTGCTTGATATTGATCGATCGATCGTTTTCCTTAAGATTTCAGCGAAAAAATCACGCATTTTTGGTTCCATTTTATCTCTTTTCATTTTGATACTAAAATACGCGTTAGTTCTTTGCTTGTCACGGCGGAGTCTAGTCTGTACATTGTAAATAATCACGATATTCCAGGATTCAATAAATCTCGAGATTTTGAGGCTTTGTAATGTTTTCTTTTTTGTTGTTTCTCTCGACGTCAACGACCAGTCAGGATCGAGGCTGGAGTGCATATGTATTTGAATACTGTACACGTTTACGTTGCCATTAAATTGTCATTATTTGCGTGAGAGACGAACGAAAAACGATGATTTATCGATCCCAGGTCCGCTGCAAAATTAAACAAACATTTGGTCAAATCTTGGCTCTCTGGTTTTATTTTTCGGTTCCGAGAAAATATAATTCGTGGCAGAAAAAAATTTTTAGGAAGAAACGTAGCGAGAAAACCCGTTTATCAATTTTATACCCTCGTTGAGATTTTGCTTTGAAAAGCATGAAAAATTCAACGATTCCATTTTATAGCGAGGAGAAGGTTCTACTCGGAAAGCGGATTTAAATCAATAATTTTTTGCCTTCCTCAGTCTATGGATACTAATGACGAACGGTTAATGGAAATAACTAACGTGATTGTTTATTCTCGGCAATGATATAATATTCTAACGGATGTTTTTATTTTTCTAATCGTCGCTTAAATCGTCGATGCTGCATTTTCCTGCAACTGTAATCGATAATGATCGATTCGCTGAACGAGGTCTTGCTCATGTTTCACCCAGACTTTCTGGCATTTTCAATCTTCTGTTCAACGAATTGAAGAAAATTTCAATCCGTTGGAAAATACGTCACGTTTATCATCAAATTAATGTACAAATATTTCACTCTCATTTTTCATGCAGAATGTAATTTAAACAACATTTTAGACGATCGGATTAAAAATATTGTTGAAATTTTCCTGTTTTCATTCTCGATGTCGGAGAAATTTTTTCTGACAAAAGAAAAAATTGGACGGAATAAGTGCAAGAAGTGTAAGGCCGAAGAAGATGAAACTTGCGGTGAGAAGCGCTTCTCGCACGTTCGAGTAAAATCTGGCTCAAGGGTATCTAGGACGTTTCTCGCCCATAAACTGTCAATTCGTAAGAAGGTGCGATTTTGCTTTCATTTTTAGAGTAAAACTCGGGTGATTTTATCATTTCTCCGGTGTGAAGATCAGAGGAATGAAAATTTTGTAATATAGCGTTCGCGCGATTATCATAATTTTGGGAAGAGAGCGAGGAGGCTGTCGCAATTCGCTCGGTCGGAGGAATATCATATTCGACACGCCAACATGTTTGGCCAAAATCTTGAAAAACTGAATGACGTCTGTGCTGGCAAAACTATGCATAAATATCCGCATGATAATGAGACCGGAATAATCATCATTATCCATTTCGTATCTTTAATACACTACCATTCAAAAGTTTTTAATCGGTCCATCTTTTTAATTGGATCGCACAGAAAAGACTTGCGTTCCGGTAGAGCAGACTCAATAAAAAAAAAACACATCGTTCAATAACTGAGGAATTATTCGTTTTTTAAAATTCCGAAATCTTTTATAAAAGAAAATGTAATAAAATCGATGAAAAACATGCAATTTTTCAGGTCGTATAAATCATGTGGTAATTTGTAAAAATTCTCGTAGGCATAAAATAAAAAATTTCGGTTCCACACTCGAAACAATAAATTGGACACGATGATTTATCTAACGAGGAGGCTCCAAACTTTCCACAGGGAATGTATAGATATAGACAGTTTTATGGGGGGAAGAGTATCGAGTGTTTCGAGTAAAGATTGTCATGTGACGCGAGCATCCTTTGATATATTCTCTTGTATGTATATAGGAATATATAAATGCTGGATAGACGTCAAGGCAATCAAGACCGAAGAGGGTCGAACGGGTGATCGTACTCTCGCGCCTGAACACCTATTATTTTCTATAGTCCGAGTGGGATGTATTAGAAATTGTGCAATCGAGCGGGCTGTAAACACACGCGAACCCATTATTCTCGGACCCGATGTCACGTGAGAGCCAACGAGGTAGAAATGACATCGCGACTCTTGATTTAAATGCGTTTGTGTATTTATTAACATTTAGCAGTAAGAAGCTCGATCAATTATTTCTTTACTTTTAATCTGTTTGTCAAAAAAATCCAAGTTTTGCTTTCGTTGAAAAAAACATTTTGAACAATTGCTTGAAATTTTTTTCAGACGATGAATATTTAAAGGTTTTTTTTTTTAATATTCCGCTCTTCGTAACGGATGTGTCAAGAAATGATTTTCAACGACTGAAAATAAATATTTTCCTCAACGTGACGAAGGTGAGTCATGGAGTAAATTGATTATTTAGAAACGTTAGTTTTCATTTGTGGCTTATCGATAATGGGAAAGAAACGGAGGAGCCTGAAATCACGTATTAAATGACGAAAAGCACGAATTATAATAATCGATGGATAAAAATGCAAATGAGAGACTCCAAAGTCGCTGAATATATAATATTTCAACGAAAAATCTTGTTGATCAGAGAGCGAGGTGTATTGAATGAAAATAAATTTGATTATTCATGAATTTAACGAACACCGCGATGCTCGGAGGACGAAGCATCTCTATTGAAGTTTATTAGATAATCTCAGTGTGCCATGGTTTATCCTGATGATAATCCACAATTTAGCAATTCCAATGAGTCTCTTATTGCAATATGCAATTTTACGGTGTCATAAAAATTTTCAAAACGATAAATCTAGTCTCTGGCAACTATTTGTTCCTCATAAAAAAAAAAATCTGAGAATAAAAATGAAATTAATTCAAAATTGACAATTCCCCGGACGTCAACAAGATTTTATATTTGTTTTAATTCGATCAAACCACTGCTTTCAAAATCAAATTCCACTCAAATAGGTAAGTGTACCTTGAGGTCGAACGAAAATTGAAAATATGCAAATAACAAGAAGAAAAAAAACGTGTTTGAGAGGCTCGTTTCCGGGAGTGAAGTATATGCGGATACGTCGAATGAAAGGGATTAAAAAATTCATATCCAGACGGATAGAGATTATAGCTACGTGGATGCTGACATTGAATTCCGATGTCACGAGCCTCCGACTCCAACTTTCGAGATTATTCTTCACTTTTTTTTACTCCGATCCGGGTTTCATTTCGAGAGTCACGAGCACGTCGATTTTTTTTTTCAGACGTTCAAGAATCATCATCTTCTTCTCTTTTTCTCGTAGAGTCACCAGGATCTTATGTTTTTTCACATTTTTTCAAAAATCACGAGAATAGCAATTATTTTCGAGTTCCAAACATCCTCGATTCTCTTCCATGTCAATCGACAGGTGCGGACTAAAAAAATTTATGTAAAATGCATCCATGCCGGAAATAAAAACTGAAATATTGCAAACTGCTCGGATTCATCGAAAATAGAATCAACATCGTTAATTTTTCGAGCTCCAATTAATAAGACTCGTTCGGAGCTTTGTTGACGGTCTGGGTCAGACGGACCCGGCATAATAAAATCCCGAAATTCATAAAAAATGTTATTTTGGTAAAAACTTCAGTTTCAAGAGATTCACACAAAATATAGTGTCCGGGTCAAAATGACCCAGTGTGACAATAAAGGGTTAAAATTAAAAAAGAGTCTCGATCTGCCGTTGCATTTATTTTGATTTTTTTTGTTTTCATTCACGTCATTGACTCTCGAGAGTTATTCGACTAATGCCAGTCCCATAACTCTACGTCCATAGGCTCGTGTGCATTGTAATGAACTTCGTTGGGATCGTGACGAGTGAGAGAGCACGTGATCATGTTGGATACAGCATCACACCGCAAAACGGTTTTATGTTTTCAGTCATTATGGGAGAACTCGGAGCCGCCTTCTTATTCTCGTTCATCATAATTCTCTCTACGAATTCTGCCAACGTACGTATCCTCGAAGCTGATCTAAATTCTTTTCGAATTAGACCTCACGTCGAGGTCAAAAAATCATTATTTTCTTTTCGTCGCGAATGAAAATGATATACAATTATCGAGATCGCAGAAAAGGCATTCTCGGGCTCTTGGCAATTCCCATTGTCACAGTCTCCGAAGATTTTTTATTCGACGAATTTTACAGTTTTTGCGTATCACTCGATCCGGACGCACTTTTCGTCCATTTGGGTGGGAAATTTGAAATTTCACGCCGTTGTGTATTTGTCGTATTTAAAGATCGCGATCGAATCGATGGTTTTGCGCATCTGTGGTTTCCACCGAACGAAGAGAAATAAATGGAGGAGGGCAAAAGATTCAATTGACACGAATATAAGAAAAGGATGTCAGATAAAAGTTTGAATCTTCCGAAGTTTGTGAGCGCATCCGGCGTAACGAGATCTCGAGAAACGACTCGGTAAAGGCCGGCAAAGTTATATGGTTGTTTTGTGGCTGCTGTTGGGATAATAATTCTCGGTTAGCCATTGTCTCGGTTTCGAGTACAATGAGAGAATAGTGAGAATAGATATGGCAGCGTCATTTGTACTCGAGACACGAGAAATCGCGCGGGCACACATATATAAACATAGAAGCCCGTGAGCACATGAACATGTTGAATAAAACTGAGCACACACGTTAGATCCGCTTTCGATTCTTTATGTTGGTCGACCCTACGAGGAAAGCCCGATCTTCTTGCACCAAATTCGCTTGCATTCATCTCGAGATCTCGTGGATTTTTCCATTCTCTCGTCACGAACGCCTCGTTTTTTTTCTTATTTCGGATGCAAAACACGAGAAAGCGATGATAAACTGCGAGCGAGCGATTCTTCGATACGTGCTTTTTGGCTCGAAGGCAAAGAACGTGTGCAAAGTCACGAAAAACTCCAACTAAAAAGTTTGACAATTTTCAGATGAGATTTCTGTATTTTTTTCCAGCAAACAGAAAGTTTTCTCAAAGGATTCATTATTTCTGTGTAGTGAAACAAAAAACATTGTCAATTGTTCGTATTTGCGGTGGCACCGCGCGCGTACGTGAGCCCTTGAATGAAATTTTTTTCAGACGGTCAAGAATCATCGGCTTCCTTTCTTTTTCTCGCAGATCTCACCAGGATCCCATTTTTTTCACATTTTTTCGAGAATCACAAGAAAGGCAATTACTTTGAAGTTCAAAAAATCCTCGATTCTCTTCCATCTCAATGGACAGGTGCGAACGATAAAAAATTCATGTAAAATGCATCCATGCCGGAAATAAAAATCTAAAATATTGCAAACTGCTCATTGAAAATAGAATCAAAATCGTTAATTTTTCGAGCTTCGATTAATAACACTAGCTCGACCGTTGGTTGTGGGTCTGGGTCCGCAAGACCCGGCATTAGAAAAATTCAAGACTCGTGAAAAATGCTATTTTGGTAAAACTGTCATCGATGGAACATTAGCGTATTTTTTTTCAAGCAAACAGAAAGTTTTCTCAATAGATTCATTCTTTCTGTGTAGAGAAAAAAAAAAAACATTGGTAATTGATCGTGTTTGCGGTGCGGCGACGCGGGCGTACGTGGGCCCTTAAATGAAAAATGGTAAAAAAAATGAGAAAATCTTGAGACCTGTTGGCAATGATCCGTGCAAGTCGGAAGAATAATAAGAATAATGATAATCACGATGTCTCGAACTTTCTAACCGAGTCTCTAATTCGTCTGGTTTTTTATTGGACCAAATGGTGGTGGAGGATCTGTCGGTGCGAGTGGAGCCACCTCGCCCATTTAATTAATTGGTACTCTCATAATTACCGTCAACTTTCACGCAACAAAATAGAAATAGATAAAAAACGTATATGGCGTAAAGTCGATGAAAGAGCTTCAGAAATCAATCGTCAAATGTTGTAGCGGATGCAGCGATTGAGCGAGGATGGAACATCCAATTTACGTAAATAATGTACCACGTTGAGTCACACGCGCGTATTATAACACTCGGTCATTCGTGTATGTCCCTCAGTGTGTGTGTGTGTGTGTGTGTGTGTGTGTGTGTTTATTTGTCTTCGTGATATTCGTGAAAGTGACACGCTGTTGTGCAACTTATTGAACCGCCAGGGAGAAGACTACCGATTATTTTATACTCGGCACGAAGACATATACGCCGCGGAATAAACACAAACGCTCGCAAGATTGACGCGGTCTTCGTACAGAACAGAAATTACGATGATGGGGCACGAGGGAAACGAAATTTTGATTAATTGACGATTAACAGTAGAAATAGTGTATTTAATGACTTGGCGAGAGAAACACGTCGACAATATTTTCGTCACGACTTCATAACTCTTTTTATTTACTTTCTTCATCACGTTTTGTTACGATAAAATGGAAAAATCTCCACATGACCCAAAAACAATCGTACGCGTGATCCTCATTGATTCTTCATTATTAACCCTAGAACGGTAATCCTAGTTTTTTTCCTCAATTCTGGTGACCCAGGGTCATAAATGACCCCAATTTTGAAAAATTCATATCTCCGGTAAAATTTAACGAAAAGGGTTCAACTTGGGCTCAATCTTTTCGTTTTTTAATGCAGAATCACATGAGCCTGGAGGAATTTTGCTTGAATCCAAAAAATTATCCAAAAATGCGGTAAAATGGTAAAAAAAAAACGGGAGAACGAAGGAAGAAAGGGCGAGGGATTAAAAGTCGTCTGGGGTCGGTCTTGACCCCAGGCTACCGTTCTAGTATTAATTTGGATAGAAATTTATTGGTTTAACAAAAAAAAATCATCAATAAACCCTCTGGCCTGAGGGGTTGTCACACATGGCACGGGATATCGATTATATTTGCGCGGCTAAGCTACGCTCATAAATATTCAAGTATTTACGTACGTGAGGCAAAAATAATTTCGAAACGTTTGAGAGCATGATACGAATCTCGAATGTGTTACGAATTCATAAAAATTAATTGGCGCCATGAATTTTGGCAAATTTCACCTAAATCTCAATTTATTTGTGCATGAAATGTTAAGATATTGTCGTGCGATATGAATGGTGCGTTTTAGGTGAACTTGAAATTGTCAAGGTGGTAAACGTGAGCCCGGAAAAGCATCTGTTCACTATCCCTGAACGTGTGCGGTTACGTTGTACACAAAAACGTCTCCGTCTCACACGTGGGATTGTGCCAAGGCAAAAGGATTATTGACACTGCACCGTGTGTCCGTCTTGTGTCTTAGTTCAAACAAAACTGGTAGAATTACCGTACACAAACGCATAAGCGCTTAATGCACGACGGTGGACGGTCACGGTCTCGTACAGTTTAGTAAATCGAATTCCTTCGAACGTTGCGTAGATTTTCATGGAAATGAAGAAAAACGGTTGTTGGTTGACGGGGGTTTGAAAATGGAGTTTTGGAGTAGAGACTGAAAGTCTTGGGAAGAAACGGGAGAGTCGAAAAGTTGGGGCGAGAATAATTGAGAGTTAAATAATTTTCAATATTTTCGTCGGCATGCTCGGAGGCTTGGTGGAGCATCCGAAAAGTTGTTTGCCACGAGGGCCAGTGAAGTTGATGCGCGAGGCACGAAAGAAGAAGAAGAAGGGCGCGGAGAAGGGGGTTTGGGAATGAAGAAAAAAGCGTTTTTTATAAATCCTTATTTCTTGTTTTTTCCTCCTTAAAGAAGATGATCGAGGTCGAGAGACGAGTGGAGCGGGCATCAGGGCCGCTCGTTAGCGCGCGCGTTAGCATCGACTCCTCACGAATCCTTTTTTTTCAACCTCAGTGTTGCTTACATAATTTGATGTCTCTTAAGAAAAGTCTCTTCGTCTGAATGTGTGTTTTTGTTCCTTTTCTCCTTTCTTGTCCTTTTACATCGTCTCACTTTGTTCTTACGTTCTTTCTCTTGCTCTCTGACAATCTTTCTGTGCGTTCGTGATCGGTCGGTCGTGCGAGACCCAAACGAACTCCAAGTCGATGAACCGGCTCGTATAATTCTTCGAGGTTACAGTTTTCACACTACGTACGATCCAATAGTCTGCACCCTCCAGTGGCTTTTTTATGAATCTTTCCCAATGTTTTTTTTTTTTTTCAGGCGACAATTTCCAAGTGAAAAACCTTTAAATGCTCGCAACGTTCATCTTTCTCTTCCATTTGTTTATTTTATGGAAATAAAAAAACGACAAGATGAAAAAACGAACGAATTGGGGGAATAATTGCTTTTGGGTCTTCGTCTCGTTTTTCTAAAGATCTCTCGAGTGTTGGCCTTAAGGTCATACAATGCGAAGAGACTCGATCTCATTCAAAAGCAAGGAAACAGAGGGACAAGCAGGATTAATGCGAGGGAGCGATATTACACATCGAATACCTCGTGACAAAACTATCAAAGTAGTAAAGCTGTGGTGTGAGGTGAGGTGTGGGAAAAGAGGAGGCACGCGCTCTTGGTGTGGGACTCTCACGATGGGCTATGGGGCCTCAAACTAAAAATGGTGGGGGCCGGATTCCTTTTCTATATAACCGGGAACGTACTCGACCGTCTCGTCATATCCTGTAAGTGTTTCACGTTACAATCCTATTCGAAGCTTCGCAAATTATTTCAATCGCGTCAAGGTGAGTTTTCACTCGTCGAGGAGTTATGAAAATAAACAAAATTACGATTTAAATATACGTGCCCAGTGCCAAAGTGATGCAAAGTGATAGCTTTTAATTTCAGGACAATCGCACGTCATTTATTCATCCCCCAGAGTCACAATCTTTTCCTTTCATGCGATTCGAGCCAATTTTTCGATTATTTCATTATCGACGTGTCGCATTATTTCAGATCCTTTATTTTTTTACAGTTTTGCTGCATTTTCTCGGATTTTTATAACGATGCATCGTTCACTTTTGCAAATAATTAAATTTTTTTTTTGCATTTGTAACAATGGTTTCGGTTTTTTTTTCGGTGCTTTCAATTCAGGACAAAAATGAGTTTTTTTCTCTCGTAATTACAGATGATGCTGGTGCCACTGGCCATTCTGGCCACCTTAGCGGTGGTCATTAGCGCTGATCCCGCTATCAACGAGGCCAGACCTCATAGCAATCGTCCAGGACGTTTCTTGTCACTCCCCGTGCCCGCGAAGTGTGCGAACCGTGAGTGCCAATTTTTTAAATTATTTTCAACTCAATAATTCCAATTAGTTTGAAATTTTAATGAAATTATACAATTTGACGAAGAGACGATTTATTGATGGTCGAGGGACTGATTTTTTTGTTCTTGTTCGATTGAATGAAGAAAAAAAACGATAGAAAAATATTGTAGTTTTTAGTTAATTTTGTTTGTTTAAACGGAAGTTGGTGTTTCTCGCGATTTACTCGACTGTTTGTAGAGCTGCTCGTAAAAGTGGACTGAACGAATTTGTTTGCTTTTCATTTGGAACGCGTGTCTGAGTTGAGAAAAAAATGAGGGCCGAAACTTTCTTCCTGCTGGCAGAGACGGTTTGGGTCTTATCGATATATGTTTTGGTCTTTAAAGTCTGTCCGTAAAGACGACCTCGGTCCTCGGACGCTTTCACGTCCTGGACGAGACCGAAAATAATTGCGTGAATCGTGCGCGATTAAAAATTCACAAATTTATCACTTTGTCCATTAGCAAAAAATATAACGGGAGGACAAAACGATTATTCAAACGTTGAGGACAAAAGTAAAAGGCTTTTGACCTTTGACGGCTGGCTCGGTAGTCTGCGTGCACCGAGTAATTAATGCAAAAATCATCATGCCTCAGAATCCACATCCGGGTGAATTTTGTCTCCCGGATTTCTTCAATTCCCCGAAAACTCATAAAGTAAAAAAAAAAAAAAAAAAA
>JBAJMU010000004.1:11621551-11663291 GCA_037952995.1 Hyposoter didymator | reverse complement strand
TTTCATCTTTTCTCGATCCCTTCTGCAAATAATTCGCTTCTAATTGGCTCATTCACATTATTTTGCTTCGAACTTGAGGCGCAGATAAATCTCGAGTTTCCAAATGCTCGAATTTCCACAGCATTCATTAACGTGAGAGAAAACTGGTGAGAACGATTGCGGGAGTTAAGCAAAGAGAAAAACGAAGAAACGAGATATAAAAAAAAAGAAAGGTAGCACGAAGACGTTGCTGCTGCGGGTCGTGGGAGTTGATCGGCGTCGTTGGCGCGCAAGTAATGTTGCAATTACCCAACGATCTTTGATATATCTCCTGTGCTATTATGTCTTTCGATATATTTTATAGTCTGGAGGCTCGTGCCAGCTTAATGGCACTTAGTGACGTAGCTTGTGTTTTTTTTTTCTTCGTTTCATTTTCTTTTATAACGGAGCATCGATTTAAAGAAAAAAACTCAACAATAAAACGCTTCGATTTGAACTGGAAAGACAAACGATAATGATACGTTTGCAATCGAAGGGTTAAACGTGATTTTTTCCCAACTAAATTCCATGCTTAATAATATTGTAAATTATGTAGTGATTCAAAAGATGATCGTAAAAACGAACGATGCTTTATTGCTTTCACTATAAATTCTGAATCTCGTATATAAATTAAATGAATTGAATTTCGTTGTTTATCTGGCCGAGAGAAAGGAATCGTCCGCTGTAAATCGCTATTTAATTCGTAGTATTCGAACCGCGTAATTACGTAAGGAAAACGTGCAAATGGACCGATGGCACAGTTCAAAGAAACCCGAAGAATAACACAAATAAATATAAATGTTAATTTTTCCAAAAGGTGGAAAGGAATAGCACGTTCGGCGATTTCAAAAATTTCATCAAAATTTTCGCCGTTGGGTATAATAAGAAATTCATAATAAAAAAAAAAAAAAGAAAAATCGGATTCAGAAATTTTGTCGTGTCTAGTCGATGCTGAGGATCGTTCAACTCATTTAAATTCGTCTTCGGAATGTTACGATAACCAGGAATAAAATTTTTACTACACGAAACATCATCGTGATGTTTATCGCGAGAAATAAATCATGGGGAGTTGCAAAACGAAAGAAACTTTTCGACAGTGAGATCAACGATCGAGTTATTCAATCTTTTAAAATTTCACATTTTTTGGAACTCAATTTTTTGCCATCGGTTCGAAAAATGGGAATCTGGGTTGTGGCGTTTTGGGAGGAGCTCCCACGAAGCTGTAAAATTCGTGAAAAAGCAACGTTGTTTTATTTATTTATTCTTCATTCGATACACTCTCTGCTGCTCCGATTAAACTGCCAGGTTTGTGTCAAAGCTTTTGCAACGTTGTTTCATTTTTAGAATTCGATACTACTCGCTGCTGAGATCACAATTTATTGCTGTCAGAGGATGTAGATATAGATATTTTTTTCCAAGCTTGGTTGTTGCGAAATTGAGCAAGTGGGTGGGGATCTCTTGCGAAGAAAGAGAAAAGGGGACGATGTAAAACACATAACATCTTCCACGAGGTATCCTCGTCACGTGTGCTTCATAAAAAGCAAGCGAGAGAGAGAGAGAGAGAGAGAGCGAGAGAAACTCACTCCGTTGCTTCGTAGATTCCCACAAATTTCGTAGTGTTTATTTTTTATAATACGTTTCTCATACAATGTTTGGTAGAAAAATAGAAGAAAGAAGCACAGTTATTTCCATGGCATTGATTTCGTAATTTCTTTGTTATTTATAATACTTTTTCCTCGAGTTATTAATTAAAATTCCATTTTAAACAGCATGCGCAATTAGGAGACAAGTGACAGGTGTTAACTCCGGATGATTGCGACTGCAATTAGCGTTTTTTGGTCAGGCGACGTTTCATTTTTTTATTCAACGGAAATTCCAATGTCTTATTTTTTTTTTTTGCCTGTTGTGAGGCTTTCAACATTTGTATGGAAAACAAAAACGCCGTAAAACGGTGAAAGGGCATTGCTGCACGAATGCTCTATGGAAATTTCAAAACTCTTTACGGTCCTTTCTTTTTGGTCATCTCTCGTGAAATCAACGGTCGAGTTGAAATATGCGAGGCACATACACAATTGTTACGAAAATGGTCGGAACAAGTTTTTCTTTCATTTCGTAACATTTTCGTTATATATATTTTTTTTTCAATGCTCATAATTTTTCTCGAAAGCCTACAGTATGAAAATTTTCGCTTGATATTGAAAAGAGTGCAAATGATTTTTCTCGAGAGCCTAAAATGTAAAATAAAAAAAATTTATTTTAAAATTAAAATTGGAAAAAAAATGCAAACGATTTTTCTTGAGAGCATAAAAATATAAAATTTACTATCGAAATTGAACGAAAAATGTAAACGATTTTTGTCGTGCGTATAAAATATAAAATTTTAATTTTAAATTGAAGAAAAAACTGCAAATTATTTTTCTCGTGAGAATAAAATATGGAATTCGCAATGGAAAAAATGCCGATTGATGCTTGATCGAGAGAAAAATCAATCAGATTTGTCTTGAGTTAAAAAAACTTTCTACTCTGTTGGATTAATGTGCGATTTATTTTTAGAATTTTTTTCGTATTGAATGAGGAATAAAAAATAAGGGGAATCCTGGTCAAAATGGCAGACAGGTCGAGACGATTTCTCAATGGGAAAGCGTAAGGAGTCAGGGCGCGCCTTTAAAGCACAAATAATAAAATGTACAGGTGACAGCTGAACTCGAGATACTCGCGTCCCTACTTGTGTACTGGCAAAACTTTCGGTGTTCGGAACGTAACACTTTCACGCTGAATATACGTCGCGGACATTTCATGTTAAGATCGACCTGTCCTTGACCCTCATACGGACTATTTTTATCCGTATAAATCGCAGGAAATCGAATATTCACTACGAGGCAATTAACTAAAAACAAATTGAGAAGAAAAATGGAAATTGACTCGAGCAAAAATTGAATAAGAGTTTATTGAAAAATTGAAAAATAAACTTTCCGATTGAGCCACGACTCCAAGATTCGTCTATTCAGCAACTTCCTCCCTATACATGATCGGACGATAATGAAGCATAGACTGTCTCGTTACTCTACAACAAAAGAAGGTCGTTCATAGACCTCTTTGTACTGGTACAAAGTCCACTCGAATCCTGTACATGCAAAAAAAACCTCGCGTGCCTGTTGAGTTGATTTGTATCTTGAAAATGGCAGGATGTCACAATTTTTTTCAATCCACACCATTCTCACTAATTAAAGTCCCAATTTTCCTTTTCATTCTACTCAACGATCGATATCTTACAGTCGATTCAGGATTAAACTTGTAATTACCTAATAATCAAGGATTCCATCACTTTGTCATGTTAAGCAGGTATTCCCGTCTAGAAACTTGAAAAATTCCAATTTTCCTTGCATTTCTTAATCGTTTGGAGTTTCGAGAAAATGTCAAAAAATTCGTACATCGAATTTTCGAAAGTGCAATTTGCAGTTTTTCTGTTGTCCTCGCTCTCGTGTTTATTAATTACCGGAAAATTTATCAAGTTCGACGCAGAATTAAAAAATCGATTTTTTCAGCATTTTCGTGACGAACGATTTGCTCCGAAAATTTGTTGTTCTTCGTATTCGAGTCTGAGTTTTATGAACCACATTTATTTGGATGGCCCGTCGAGATCGGTTCAGTGGCTCTCGAGTGAAACGTGGCCAAACGTTTTTTTTTCTTTTTTTTTTTACTGAGTCATGCATATATAGAGATTTTATGCATATTCGGATTCATAAACAGCCTGGAGGCTCGTCCAACTGGCGGAGTACGGTTTTTTCATTAGCTGCATTAATATATACGCATACGGAGTTTGACACGTTGGTTATTGCGCAAGGAGAATCGGTAAACTTTAGGCCCTGAGGGAGATTTACGTGAAAGAGCTGCACAGTAGCACACTTAAAGTTTCTCAGACGATCATAGCCGATTTCTCAAAGTTACGGACCAGACACCGTCTCGTCTTTAATGTTTTTTTTCCTACTCGTAATAAGCACGGAGCGGTATACGAATTGCGCGTGTGAAAATAATTATTCGTGTCGTGGGCGATGGCATTTTGCGAAAGATTGACACCCAGGGACTCGTCAAACTTGCATACATCGATTTTGGCTTTTAATAAGCTGCGGAAAATCATGCAAGACGTTTCTCAACTGCTTCGCTATCCTCTTGGAGTAAAAAATCGATGAATTATCGATTGATGTTAAGACGAAAGAGTTTTTGGACTGAATATTCATAAATAATGAATTTTTATCAAAAATTTCAAACTCGAACGATTGCCTTGAAGTATTTACTGATTTTGTTGTTTCCCCCTTTGTTGCAGGACCGAAACAGTTCAATTTCAGAGGCCACAACTACTTCTTCAGCGGCCACGTGCCGACCCATTCGAAGCAAAAGGTTGATTGGCTCGACGCCCGAAACATCTGCAGAGAATATTGCATGGACCTCGTCTCGCTGGAGACTCAGGAAGAGAACAATATGATCTTCAAGCTCATCCAACAAAGTAAGTCACTGACTAACAGAAATGACCAATAATTGAAAGAGAAAGAAAAACTTTTCTCACATTTTTCATTGAATTAACAAAAAAATCCTCTCGAGGTCGGAATAATTTCGAAATAAATGAAAATCGTTCGGTCGGTTGAATGGATTCGATGCAAATGGAATTTGCACGAAAAAGCAGACGAAAAATAAAAAAAAAATTGTAAGATCGAAAACTCGGAATAACTCGTGCGTTTTGTCGTAAAAAATCGGCCACTGAGTCGAGCCTAAGGGCTCACACCTCACGCTCGACAATTTCACTGTTAGAAAGTTTTAACGTTCGGTTAAGTACACGTTTGTAGAGACTCGAGTAACGCTGGCTTTGAACATTCGTTAGCATACTAGGCCAGAGGAATACCGAAGCGATTTCGTAACATTTCTCTGCCTGGAATACACGTTGCGGTACGAGACTCGATCTCTAGAATATTTGGAGCTCCGAAAGAAAAGTCTTGAAAAATGATTAACTTCGATAAAATTCAATTTCCAATAATCCAATCAATTAATTTGTACGATCGAGCACGTAGTTCGAAATGTTGAACGAAAAATTTACCATGGAACGAATTTAGATTCGTCAATTCGTTCCATTGCTTTTTTTAGTGAAATTCAAAAATTGCCAACAATTAATCGAGTACGTCAAGTGTCTCATTACGTTGCTCGAACGTATTTTTATTAATTAAAGACTGCGATGTAAACGAGTTTCACAGTGACACATAAAGATGAGGGAGAGAGAGAGAGAAGTAGTAAAATTATAGGGACATAATATACGATTGGATAGGCACACATAATCGGTCAATTATCCAGCGGTTAAAGGTGACTACGACGAAGAGCGAGCTTGCTCTTTCGCCAAGATGAAATGCGCAAACGTCATGTATTACAAATGCGCGTGTTCGCGAGATAAAAGTGGGTTGAGGCTAGAGAATCTCAGCGTGTAAATTTTCTCTCAATTCCTAATTATCATTCCGTTTATATAATCGCTCGGTATACTTCGATCTCTCTAAAGATGGAGAATCTTGGGAGAACAACGATAGTGTTGAGTGCAGTCAACGAAGCCGTTGCTCGTGAAATCTCGAATCCGAGATTTCCAAAGTCTTACGACAATCTTTTGACCCGGAGGCACAAGAGTTTTATGGAGAAAGAAAAAATGTATAAAATCTCGGAAAAGTGAGTGAATTTTGATGAAAAGAAAATTGAAATTTGTGTGAATCGATAATTTTCAGACGATGTACCTTACATCTGGACGTCCGGTCGTCTGTGTGATTTCAAGGGTTGCGAGAACCGTCGTGACCTCGAGCCGAAGGCGATCCTCGGATGGTTCTGGTCGGCAAACCGTGAGAAGATATCGCCGACGAACCAGACCCCGAACGGTTGGGGCTACAATCCATGGTCGCAGACTGGCCACAAGAAGGTTCGTCAGCCGGACAATGCAGAGTTCGACATCAACGGAACGACCGAAGCTTGTCTGTCGGTTCTGAACAACGTTTACAACGATGGTATCGCGTGGCACGATGTCGCGTGTTATCACGAGAAACCTTTCGTTTGTGAAGATTCCGAAGAGCTCTTGAGCTACGTCGCAAGCACCAACGCTGGACTTCGCCTTTAACGACTTAATTTTGTTGTTCTTCAACGATCACCTTTTCCCACCTCGACAGTCTCAAAATTCCTGCAATTTCAATGACTCAAAGTCGAAAATCGGTTGACCAAATCCTCATTTTTATTTGAAAACCCAATTTTTTTAATCATTACCGGTTCTTCGCTCAAAAAATCGGATCCAACTTGATTGGCCTCCTCCTTCCCTCCTCCCACCCTCAACTGTCGCTGCTATTCTTCTCCTCTCTATTCCTAATTAACTGTTATTCATAATGACGCGACTAATTAATTATGTACACGTATTTATTGATAGAAAATTCCATGTCTGCTGTCCCTCTGTATATTTGCGATAAAACAAACAAAAACAACAAAATAAACGCAAAAAAAAAAAAAATTGAAAAAATCGGAAGGAAAAAGTTTAATTTTATCCAAGAGTCTCGAACGTTCAACACGAACGTAGCGAGTCAAATATAGGATAGAAAAAATATAACGATCGGAAACTTTATCGTGTGCCTCAAAAAATCCATTTTTTTTCTGCTTCCTTTCTCATTATCGAGCAGATTTCTACGAGAAGTTGAAATAACAAAAAGGATTGTTATATTTTCTTTCAAAATTTATTTTTCATTCATTTCGATATTCAAAGTTACGAATTTTTCTTTAGATTTCTTTAGACTGGAAATAAAATGTCACGATACCGGTGACGATGACGAATTTGTTATTTTTGTCGTCTCTGCTGAGTCGTCGACTTTGTCGGCCGGTTGTTCGGGCGGTTTGCGTTTTTTTTTCGAGCGTTTTTTCAATGTGCTGTGCGTGGATAATCTGTTCAGGCGGAGATGATTTTTCGTCAGTCGCTTCGGTGGCAGGGCCGTTGGATCTGAAAAAAATCATATTAATATTAATTTTCTAAAAAAACAAAAAAAAGCCCCTTTGACCCTGCGTCCAAACGCGTAGCTCGAGGCATGAAAAACTACGATTTCGTCTAAAACGACCCACGGTGCTAAAGAAAACCGATTTTTGTTTTCGAAAAATTGAAAAAAATTCAAAAACTCACGATCCGCAGGAATGTTCATTTGTTTTCGAAGCACGACTCGGACCTGTCGATTTATTATCTCACGACATTGATCGCTGAATCCACTGGGAAGCCAACCATGCTTCTCGTGACATTTTACCCCCGGTGGCAAATGGTCCGGCAACTTTGCCAACATCTCTTGAATCTCAGCAACATGGATGTCACAGTACTGCAAAAAAAAGAAATGTATTTGAACAAAAAAACACACACACACTTGCAAAAATTACAAAAAACGCACGACGAGAAAGTTATATGAAAAATTATCAATGATAACATAGTTCCCTGGTACCTGAGTCCTTCCAAGTCCGTCTGGAAGATTTGAGCAATTACGTAGCAATTTTCCATCGGAAATTGGGCGAAAAATTGACGGAAAATGTCAAATTTTTCGCTATTTTCAGGGAACTATGCATTCAAAGTTTTTCGCTAAAATCCTTCAGAGCTGAGATTTGGGAGCAGGGAACTATGTTAAGTTTATTTTAATGTTCATCTCATAATAATTTTTGATATTATTTTCTCTCCGTGCAGTAGAAATTGTGAAGGACATTAAATTGTTTGGAATCGTTTCAGTCTGTAATTTCTCATGCTCGTTACAATGAGAAGATTCCTCAGTGGAGACACAGCTCTGAGATAAATTTTACAGTGTATTTCACGTCGATCGAGCAATTTGCTGTCGTTTTTTCTTTGTGAGGCTATAAACAAAGACGGACCTGATAAAACATTTGTCTCGATGGTGGAACGACGCCTTCCCGATAAATATAAACAGATTCGTTCAAGCGTTGATCTTTTTTTCCAATCGCTGTGTGTTCTTGCATGCTCGTGAGTATCGTCGCCCGTGGCTTCATTACTGGGGTCGATTTGTACGGAAGTGTGTACTCCGAAGGCGTACGTTTACGATTAACAGTCATTTCCAGTCCGTCTGTAAAGAAATATTCGTCCCTGATGAAAAGCGAAAAAAAGGGATTGAGAAGTTATAATTTTCTCATTTGGAAGAATAGCAATTTCTTTGAAAATCGATGATTTTTTGAATTATTGGAAAGTTATTATTTTGTTTATTTATTGTGACGATTTGGAAAAATTTCAATTTCTTTGAAAATAAATGTTTTATCAATAAATTGTGACGATTTGGAAAAAATGTAAATTTCTTTGAAAATCGATTTTCTTATTGAATTATTGGGAAATTGTTGATTTAGTAATTGATTGTAATTCAACTTACGCATCGCTCTGAGTCTGTAATCTAGAGTCTGATATTTTCGTGCTTGGGGATCTTTTCGGGGATCGTAACCGAGCCGAACCCACATAGTTCGCCACGGCCCAGTCATAAAATAATAAGCGATCGAGGGGAGTAAGAATTTCAATTGTTCTCCAGAAAACTCGGTTACGTAGCCGAGAGCGTTTTTCGACCATACCGGACGTTCTTCGAATATCCGTCGAATGCGTTCGAGATGAGATTTCTGAAGGAATTTTATTCTCAATGCTGTCTCGATACCGGGTGGCGGTTCGTTCGGAGTTTCTGGCGAATCGAAGTTTATGAAGATGGAAAAACCGGTCAGACGCTTCCGTGTCTTTCCTATAACGTTGTTTGGCCCTTTGTCTTTTTCGGTCTTCAAATTCAGGTGCTGGACGCTGTCCATACGACTGAAAGCCGCTGGCGGTAAAAAATATGGCACTTTTTTCTGCAACCAACGTTGGGCTGGTACTTCCGTTGGATAAACCGACTCGTAAATATCTTCCACGAGCTTAGGATCAGTAACGCTTTTTCCTATCGCTAAGAATTGGAAATCGCACAGATCTGAAAAAAAACAATCAGTCAGAATTACTAGCCGGAGAGAAAATGATATGAAAAATTCGTATGGCCTGAAGTGCCCATGACTCTCAAGTCTGCAACGTTGAGATTCAACGAAAAATATTGTTTCTGTTAATAATTCATGAACTTCGAAAATCGTGACAATTTTTCGTGTCGATTGAGTTTTTCTTTCCCAAGGGACCATCTTTTCGTTATCTGGATCAAATATCGAATAATATTTACGAGCTCTGCTGCACAAGAAACAGAGTTTTCGTTGCATCTCAAGGATGCAAACTTCAACATCATCAGTTCCTTTTTCCCATGTCGCCCCTCCAAAGGATTTCATCTAAGAAATAGTAATTTTGAATTCATATTCTCTTGAAAATGGCGGAAAATTTGATATTCTTTGACAAATTCTTACATTTTTTGCTCGTTTCGATAAAAAATTGCTATTTATTTACTAAAATCTCTCAGATAGACGATGCAAACTGCAGGAAATATTTCTCAAGAGACCAAAATCGTTAGGGGCAGGAAACGTAGGAAAAGAATCGTACTTTGAAAATCAATTTCCGTCTCCACTCGACCGATGACTCTAGCGTTTGGAACCTGATAACTTGGATCGCTAGAGAAATCCTCCAGCATTTTTCCAGTCCTTTCGACCGAAGGGTCTTTGGAACTGCCAGCATCGTTGGTGTACAAAATTTCTCGTTCCAGAATATTGGGTTCCGATCCAGATCGGTTGGAATTATTCGTCGCGTCGACTTGCTTCTCGCAACTTTCTCTCTTCTTTGTTTGTTTTTTGGAGGATTCGCCCAGATTTTTGTCTTCGCCGTTGAGGCCTTTGCCCAGGGAACCCAAAAGTTCATTGAGCTTTTCAAGGTCGTGCGGTCCTTGGAAATCGAGACTACGTTGATCGGCTGCTTCCACCTTTTCCATTCGCTCGACGAGCGATTTTTTCACACGGACTCTGACCAAAAAACCCGTCGATTCGTGCTTGTCTCCGCAGGTCGGTTTTCTGTAGCCGTCCTCCGGACGAAAGCGCAGCTCTAATCTGCGATTGGATGTGTTCAAAGCTGCCGATATCGCACCAAGGCCGCCGAGAGTTTCTATCGCTTTTTCTGGGTTTTCAACCACGCCTGGATATTTGATGCACAACAGTTTTTTGTCGAAGCGATGACCTCCCGGCAAAACTGGGCCGGTGTATTCGTCTTCGGGATTTCCATCGTTCTAAACAGTTTCGATGTTTTCCTCATTCTTATGTACGTTTAGAAATGATTCGTAATTGAATTTTTTTGAGAAACCATTTGACTGACAATCGCGGAGATTTTATGGAATTGAAAAATTTGTTGTCATTTATTTTTCGAATTATATGTTTGTGCCGAAGCTCGAGATTCAAAAGAATTGCATGGACTTACGTTTTCATCGAAGGTTTCGTAGGAATCATCACTGTCAATATCCTCACGATGTTGCTCAATGTTGAAATCCTCGTCGTCTTTATCACTTCCGTACTCTTTATCACTTCCGTAGTCAGTATCACTTAGTTCCATGCTTGATTGTATTTGATATTGTGCTGTTGCGACGTGAGTTTGTTTGTTTACATAGTCGCTGTGGAATTCGTTTTATGTTGGAGGTTATGTTGGCTCAAACGGCGAGAGCAAGAGCGCGAGCGCTATGACGTATTTTTATTCGTTGACATTGAAACCGTTGTCATCGCATATATCTGTTTGAAAACTTTGATCGAAGCGAGAAAAGCATGATTTCGAATAAAACTGAAAATTCAGCCATACGACGTGTCGTTAACGATGCGCTGCTAAAAAATCTGGCCCGCGAATGTTTCCTCTTAAAGCATCGCAAATGAAGAAAAGAAAATGATGTTTTTGCTATTTTTTAACGGAATTATTCGCGAATAACAGGCTGAAGCAACTTGGCATCAAGACTGTCCAACATTCCGGACAGGTCGTAGAAATAAGGCGTAGCATTCCGACGATCTTCGATTTTTAATGAAATTTAGTAATTTTTCATCATTTCCTGGAATCCATGTAGCACACACGATCGTAGTGTGTAGCGCTAGTCAAGTTCGAAAGATTGTCTTTGTCGACAACAATCCCCACCGCAGCGTCGTTAAAGAGCGATCTAGGTATCCAAGACGCACACGTATTTTCGAGCGCCGATTCATCATTGACATTATCGTGTAATCGCTTATAAAATGATAACAGGTGAAAAAAATCTTGTGGAATACTTTTTACAGTGGTATACCGCGATAAATATACTTGTTCATCAATATATACCCAAGTGAAGGAGTATAATCGAAGCAAATAGCTGGCTACAGAGCGAGTCTAGTATTTACAAATTCAGGGGCGCGTCGCGGAGGAAAGAAAAAAAAAGTGTTCTCATAGATAAATGGCAATATTTGTCAAACCGCGTATAATTCCAACAGTCCGTAACTTTTATATATTGGGAAATAATTTCGTCCGATGTCCGCGATTCGAGTGACGATGCTCGCAGAGTTCGAAATTGAACCGCGTAAATAAATAAATAAATAACTATAAATCCTTGGACCTCTTAATTCGGTTTTGTGAGCGTTCCAGTGCATTCTTTAAAGAATGCAAAGAAACGGGCAAACGAAGAGCGAAACTTTTCGAGTGTTTGGGATATAATTCATCGTCCATAAACGATAAATCAGGGACAAAAGTCTTGTGTGCTTATAGTTGGTGTGTATTCGTGCAATAGATTTGTTCGAAAGTTTGTACGAGACTCGAATAATGACTTCAGGTCATATTTTTTCGGGCCCGATCGCATCTGTTGTTATTATCACCGAGGACTCGTCTAACCTCGAATATTCATCACGATTACTAGGCTGCAACAATGCAAACAATGGCGCGAGTACAAAACTTGACAACAGAGGCTCGTCCACCATTTCCTGCAGAATTTGCCACGAGGGTAAGTCCAGAAATACTAATTTACGAACGTGGCGATTTTTACGATTTCACCTCGTCGAGTTGTTAATTATCATTAGAAAATAACATTTTTCAACCCCGGCAGATCGATCGTTGCTCTTAATGAATTATTTTCAATAATTTCGGGAGAAACGATAAATAAGGACGAAACGAAATTGTAATATTCTTTTTGTACGATCCGAATCAACGGAAACGTAGTCGAGACAATAATTTGGATAATTGAAAGGCCCAGGAGTTCGCAGTTCGTTGGACAGTAATTCGAAGCAACACGCGAGGCTAATGGGACAAAAACACCCCATTGTCAGCCAGGAACCAGTAATCGAGCATACACGAGTGCGAAGAGTGCGTAAAATATCTTTGTGCTCTTCCGACTCGGACGAAGTATAGGTAGAGAGGCCGACTACCGGTTTCTTCTGGCTGAATATTGGGTGGTTTACCTATTTAATGAAAAAGTTCGAATGACACGTAAGCGTTCGTTCGGTCTGTACCTTTTCGTTAATCGATTATTATATTCGAATGTCTGAGTTTCTCGGCTCAATAAACCACGATAATTATCAGCTCCTTGTGTACACAAACAATTGTGTGTCAATTATAAAATCATGATAAATGACAATTAGTAGAACCTCGATCGTTGAGGATGGCGTGGAAGGGAAAGGGCTTGTCGACGAGACGTTGTTCAGCAGATTCGCTCGACTTTTCTCAACGTAACAATAAACAGTTCGAATTTACAAAAATCCTCATTGTTGCTAATAGTCTCTAGAAAAAGCCAGTAATTCAGTATCGAATGTTAAAGCAAAAATATGAAAACTGCTTATCAATGAGACTTGGTGTAATGAACTTAATTATAAAAATTCATTAAATACTTCGTTCGGCCATACTTTGGCAACCGTTGTAGATAGAGCAAAAATGCATAAGACCAATTTTGTAGAGCATGAAATTCCCTACAAAAAACGTATCGATTGCTCGGAGCCAGTTTGCGAATTAAGGAGATAAATCGGTCAAAAATCGGTTCAACGACTTTTTCACTCTCTTGATTGACTCACTCGATACCAAACATTTTCTTTCAGCCGTTGTTTGGCATTTAGTGGCGACAAAATGTTTAGCCATTTAATTTTCGTTTTCGTCAAAAATTAAATTTAGGTCTATAAAATATGGATTCAAAATCAAAACAAAAATTGCTTAATTACCGGAATACATTGGTTTGGAAAACCCCTTGGGTCAGATTGACCCAATGCACTTCTAGGATGCGTGCACTCGAAGGGTTGAAAATCGAATTTCCAAAGACGAATATTTCTCATTTTGAAAATAAAAACATTGGAAAGAAAAAATGATTAGGACTTGTACATATTTTTATTGATTTCGTTTCCGGTCATAACATTACTGCGTTAAGGGGATAAAAGGATGAAGAGATATCGATTGAAAAATTGTCCGGCTGTTTACAAGGATAGTAATCGCCATGTTATACTGTTGCGGACAAACATAAAAATGCACTCATCATTATTTTATGCATCAATGGATTTCACACCAAGTAATTTAATTAATTCCAGTATAAAAACTGTAAAAGCTGGTTTTTTAAATATCCATTGAAAAATCATTGATTCAGATTGTTTTTTTTTAAATTTTTTTTATGGCTAATTGGGAATTTTGAACTTGAACTTTTAGACTCGAGTCTCGAGGAATTGATTGATCCCTGCACATGTTCCGGCTCTCTGGCACTAATTCACACGAGCTGTCTCGAGAAATGGTTGTCGACGTCGAACACGGAGCGTTGCGAAATTTGCAACCATCCATTTTTCGTACAAAGAAAATATAAATCGATCTTTAAGGTGATTGAATATGCAATAATTAATAAATTAAAGAAAAAAGGAAGAAATTAGAAAAAATCGATGCTGTTGAAGTTTGCATCGTTCGAATGAATGATTATTATTCAATATTTCGTCTGGACAATAAATCGATCTTCTCTTGGGACACAAAAACTCAATCGACTCGAAACATTGCCATGATTTTCAAAATTATTTAATTAATTTTCATAAAATTAATGAAAAATCATTCAATTAATTAAGGGAACAAATATTTTTCGTTGAATCTCAACTTGCAAAGTACAGCGACATAAAAATCGTACTTTTCAATAATTTTCTGGTCTTTTAATTTTTGGTATTATTTTTTTGTTTTTTTTTTGTTTGTTAAGTCAGCTCCTATGTGGCTGAGGAACAGAAACGTGCATGGTGCTCGTGGCATCACAGGCGATCTGATCAGCCTATTAGTTTTAACGCCTCTTTGTTTGGCCGCAACTTATTTATGCGCGATGGGTGCTTCGGCTTATGCGACTCTTGGCTTCTGGGAAGGGACTGGATTGACTATTCTCTCTTGCACGCTTATCGGAACCTATTGTTTATGGCTATTTGCCACGATAAGGTAATAATAATTCAATAACAATTTTCGCAGAACTTTTCAGCGATAACCATAGATCGAAAAAAAAATGGACTCAGAGTTAAACTTCTAGTCACATTACTTGATACAGAAATTTGGTTCTGGGTCAAATTGACCCAATGGACATCTTACGGCAAATAATCAAGTTTTTCTTATCAGAAAAAAATGAAAATTCAACCAAAATTCTTGATGAAACTTCTAGTCACATTACTTGATACAGAAATTTGATTCTGGGTCAAATTGACCCAAGGGACATCTTACGGCAAATAATCAAGTTTTTCTTATCAGAAAAAAATGAAAATTCAAGCAAAATTCTTGATGAAACTTCTAGGCACATTACTCGATACAGAAATTTGGTTCTGGGTCAAATTGACCCAATGGACATCTTACGGCAGATAATCAAGTTTTTCTTATCAGAAAAAAATGAAAATTCAAGCAAAATTCTTGATGAAACTTCTAGTCACATTACTTGATACAGAAATTTGATTCTGGGTCAAATTGACCCCGAGGGAGATCCTACGGCAAACAGTCAATTTTTCCCACCAGAAAAATAATGAAAATTCAACAATTTCAAAATTGAAAATTAATGAAATTTAGTTCTGGGTCAAATTGACCCAAGGGCCATCCTATGACAAATAATCAATTTTTTGCCACCAAAAAAAAATGAAAATTCAAGCAAAATCTTTGATGAATAATCAGTCAATCGCGAATAATTTGCAGAAAGAAAAATTAACGTTTCAGCTGATAATCTCATTAATAAGGGCGGACTGAAATTATTATATTCTATCTCGTTGATTGCACAAATCTTGATTGCGTTTATTTCTAGGTTTTATTATCGATCGTTGCAAGAATGGCGTAAAAAAAACCAGGATATTAAATTGCTCGTGAAGCATTGTACAGAAGAGGAAAGAAAAAATGCGATTATGTCGATGAAAGAATCAAAAGGGCATCGACTACGGGATCGTGATAATTCGAGGTCCATGACTATCGTCATGAATCCAAGACAGCATGGTTTCGCCTCGTGGTTTGGGGCTAATTTTAGTCACTCGAGTGATCCTGTTTTTCGGCTGCAGCAGGCGACGTTCGTCTGACTTTGTTGTTGCTTTTTAAAAACTTTTTTATTGCTTACATTAAGCAATGTTTATGAATTGTTATCGTTGAATAATTTTATTCAAAATCAAGTTTTCTTGTCCGCGAGTCAATGATTTTTCAAATGGTTGCTAATTTTTTTATTGTAATAAAAAAATATTATTCACGAATGAATTTTCTTCGAGAGAATTTTCACGAATTTTCGTACGAAATTTTTTCGTACGACTGTTCCGAAGGAAATAAAAATATTTTTCACGCACATCCACGCATTGGTACATAAAATTATTTGAAAATAAATTCAACCGACGCTACTCCTTGCATTTTTTAATTCGAATTTTCATCATTTACTTGACACAAATAGGAAAGAGCTTCGTTCGAGATAAAAATAAATGAAGGATGACTGTTTAGAGTTTCGACTCGTGGAGCAGATTCGATCGATGCTCGAATCCTCGACTTTGATGTCGAATTCACGGTAAAATAATATGCTAACAACGCCGCGGGGCTAAAGAGGGCGATAGAGGTACAACTGAATAATAAAAATCGGAATGAGGCAAGTATGTCGTGGTCGTCAATGTCTATGAGTTATGAGCGAGGGATGGAAAATTTACCGAGAATCGTAAATTATTGTTCTTCCCCCACTCTGCTTTGTTGCACAACGATAAACGAACGAGAAGGAGACAAACGAGCAAAAGATTGGAAAGGCCAGAGTTAGGGTGGCCGAAGAACAGGGAAAATGGACTTTGAATTAACTTTTGGCAAGTGAATTATTTACATTTTATTGAGTTTCCAATATTTTTCGATCGAGCGAGTTTCTCTCGTTCCGCCAGTCTCATAAACAATTGTTAGTAACAAATTCTCATGGCAATCTGCGTCGTGGCCAAGGGAACCCAATAAAACAGTGGACTCTCTGTATTTCCTTACACTATGGCATTGTGACCCCGAGCATGAGGGTCAAAGACGACACTGCTAATTATCGAACGTTTTTTATGAACTCGTTCCTCCATCAGACTCTAACTTCACCTTTAAACTTCAACATCTCACGTGCTCGCAACTTTTAATGCACGTTCAATGACATTTACGAGCATTGTTTTGACTTATTTTCTTACCTTCAGTCTCAATGCTCGTGTTTCCATGAATTCTAACTTTACTGCACAGTTCCATTTAATTTTTCATTAGCAAAAAACTTGAAGAATCGTGACAGCAATGAGCACGCGGTCAGTCAGTGTTTTCGGCGATCGCCCAAGTTGAGTATTTTTTTTTATTTTCGGAGTTTCCCTGGACCCTCGAGAAAATGCGATGCGGTGCATCAGGCGACGATGATTTTTGTCCATACTATTCAACAAATTTTCATTTGTTTCCAACCATTCGAATACACATTGGATCAATCTGACCCGAGGCGTTTTTCAAATCGTTGTATTTCGCCAAATATGCATTTTTTGTTTTTTCTTTGTAGTAAATTTATTGTCTGCCGAAAACAAATATTAAATGCGGAAACATTCGCTGCCATTGAATGCCAAACAATCGGTGAAAAACAAAAAATTTGGGGTCAAATTGACCCAGTATGTACTCGAAGGGTTAAACGAGATTCTGGAAAATATTTCAAGACACTCTATGTAATAATGAATAACAGAAAATTCACATGAAACGACCCACAATTTGCAGAGTTTTATAAAAAAGAAAGGAATCGAAAAGAAAACTGAAAAATAGAAAATTTTTGGGGTCAAATTGACCCAGTATGTACTCGAAGGGTTAAACGAGATTCTGGAAAATATTTCAAGACACTCTATGTAATAATGAATAACAGAAAATTCACATGAAACGACTCACAATTTGCAGAGTTTTATAAAAAAGAAAGGAATCGAAAAGAAAACTGAAAAATAGAAAAATTTTGGGGTCAAATTGACCCAGTATGTACTCGAAGGGTTAAACGAGATTCTGGAAAATATTTCAAGACACTCTATGAAATAATGAATAACAGAAAATTCACATGAAACGACTCACAATTTGCAGAGTTTTATAAAAAAGAAAGGAATCGAAAAGAAAACTGAAAAATAGAAAAATTTTGGGGTCAAATTGACCCAGTATGTACTCGAAGGGTTAAACGAGATTCTGGAAAATATTTCAAGACACTCTATGAAATAATGAATAACAGAAAATTCACATGAATCGACACAATTTGCAGAGTTTTGTAAAAATGAAAGAAATTGAACTAAAAAGTTGGAAAATACTGGACATTGTGACGTTGCAGGGAACGAGCACTGGGTTATCGTTTCATAGGAATGGTCTATAAAAGGGATACTCGTTCATCGTTAAATTATGAGCCCGGAGTAAACTTTTTATTGCACAGAGAACACGTCAAGGTTATTATTTATTCCCGAATCGCTTATAAATCGTGTATCGCGAGCAGGAATTTAGTTTCACGTTAAAAGTTTGAGGAGGAGGTGCGTGAATGTAGTCATTTAGAAATGTATTAAATGAGTGAATCACGTTCATGTGGTCGCCTAAGAACAGTGCACACTGGATAGATTCATGAGACATTGGACACCTGTCGACAGCTTTCCACTTTCATTATTTATCACGATCATTTTCTCGTCGATATCGAGTAAATTTATAATCAAATATTTTAAATCTATAAAATTATTTGTAAAAATGTAAAAAAGTCTTCGATTCCAAGAGCGACAATGTTTTTAATTTCAACTAAAAATAATGCATCGAACGGACGTAGATGAACGTTTTTTCCTTCAAGTCGTTGGTATTTTTTTTTTTTTGAGGTTATTTCTCAATCGGGTTCACAAAAATGTCGAAAATCAAAAATTCACGTCGACAACGAGTGAATTTAAAATTAATTTTTTCAAATATGTAAAATATTTTGTAAATGCATAAAAAATGTTTATAATTCGTGGAGCAATAACGTTTGTAATCGCAACTAAACAATCCATCGAAATGGACGAAGAAAAACGTTTTTTTCTTCAGATCGTTGGTTATTTTTTTTTGTTTTTACTTTTCTCTTAATCGGATCCACAAAAATGGAAAAGTTCTCGAAGGACTTGATTATTGTTAATTGGGAGAGTGAATTCAATTTGACATTCGAAAAAACTTTGTTCGCGACGATATTAAAGCTTAAAAAAGTGATCCAATAACCTTTCTCGAGTTGAAAGAACACTAATGTAGGGCAAGGTATGACTAGGGAATAAAAAACTCGAAGGTGGGGCTGCTCGTACTTATGGCCAATGGTAAATTCTAGAAAGTCGAATAAAATCTGTCATGTTTTAAAATGATCGTTATGGAATCGTTGAAAACTTATTACGTCGCGTTAACAATATCGAGAAAAAGTCTCTACACTTTATTGAATAGACAGAAATCAACAGAATGGAGTTAAAAAAAAAAAAAAAAAAACAAGGAACTTGAAATATTTCGAATAATTTTCAACGATTCAAAGTTTTTTTTTTGCAAAATTGTCGTTCTCAAAAGTGAAAAAAACCGGAATATGTTTACTAGCAATGGAAATGTTGACTTTGTGCATTATCCATTGTGATCGATACGAAAAAGGGACATTTAATTATTTGATAGAGGCTGTAATTTTGAATTTCAAGAAAACCACTTCCGGGAGCGGAAAGGACGTTTAATTGGAGGGTTTCTACGAACTGTATCGTCATTAATAGTTCGTTAAGACATGAAATTCGAGCTTATTGTGAGGGAGAAAAGGAATTTTATTGAGAAAGCACGAATTATCAATAAACAGAGGGAGGGCGAGGGGCTGATTCTATTTCCTTGATAAACTAGGCTAATGATAACCCTGAATAAGTTCTATCCACGTCTCGAAGCGGAATTCCCCTTAGCCCTGTCGCGATTCAAGGTGAAAGTTGGAAAGTCCGCGGCTTTGCTTGAGCGAAAGTATAAACTGCTCTGCGGCGTTGCGATGATAAAGCGATATCCAGAGGATGTCCAAAAATTCGAGTCTGAATTATTCAGCATCGATCGGTTGTGAAATTTCGAAGAGAAAAGTCCTCTCACATTTTTCTCTCCGAAGCACCGGGCTCGAGATATCGGAAGGAATTTTCTGGCAGCCAATAAGGAGCCCTGCAACGTGCGTTTCTTCACGAAGCTCCAGATTGGCCGTATCTACTGATTCGTCAATATCTCGTGAACGTCTGAGCCTACGCGAGAAAATGTTCTTGAAGTGTTCCCTTAAAAATCGTCCGATTTAACGAGACTGCAGGGTTTGGCTTCGAGTCTAGGGACACTCGATACAGGAAACGACGGAAGCTTATTTGCATCGAGTATATAGAGCTAATATATAATTAGGCATGTCCTCAAAGAAAGCCCATGTGACAATCGTTAGATTGCCTCGAGACTACCACTAATTTAACATCGATTTTACGCAGCAAAAAAAAAAAGCTTGAGCATACGAGCTTCTAACGACAGTCTCGCGACCTTATTGGTTCTTCTAGAATTTATACTCCGATATGATTGCCTGGAAGGGCGTACGATGGAACTTTTTGTCGTTTCAACTTGCTTCTGTTTTTATTTTACCTTGTCATAATATTCATTATTCACGTCGCCATTGATTGGTAAACGAGCAACAAACCCAAACAAGACTCAAAGCTTTTCCGAACAATAATCTAAAGAGCACCGATAATCCCGAAGAATCTTCATTTCACATTACGATAACAGAGTTTCATTAAACAATTGAGAAAAATCACGATTCTCTCTTCATGAGGACACGCCGGGAGACTCCCTGCATCACCTCGAATCGCCAGATCTACGAAAATGGGTCTCGGTAATTCGGCATCTCGGGATCGAAATTTTTTGTTTTTCCCGAAATAGAATAAAAGTTTTTCCAGAAACGCAATCACGAGCACTCGCTAAGCAATGTCACTGATTCGTACGCTATTTTTTGGGGTTTATCGTGAAGGTTTTCTTTCTTCTAATTCATATGCTAATAATTCAAATCTCGTATGTATTTTTCAATTTTTTTCATTCTTTTTTATTATCTTTCGTCCATATCCACAAAAATTTCGAAGACCTTGAAAGTTTTGAGAAACTTGACATTGCGTCCGTAGGTAAACGCGCACCAAACGAGCTGCGTGTATAATATGCGGTTTATCTTTCCTCCCTTGTCCGCGGTGTCAATTTGCACCGGACGGGGGAGTGGTGCACCGAAGTCACGCTAAATTGTGCATAATAGCACATGATGGACGGTCAGTGCCGCAAAGCAGAGAAAAAACGAAAAAAAAAACGCAAAGAGGGTTCCGTAAAGTTTGCACATGTCTGGAGGTCATGGCATCACGATCGTGACGTGATCTTTGGAATATTCGTTCAAAAAGTTGCTCCAAATTTGGTCGCAATCTTTAGAAACGAGTACAATTTATAAATTTATAAAATTTCGTAAAATTTATCAAATTTGGAGCTAAACATTGCTGGAGTATGCATTCCGCAGATTGTCTCGAACTCGTCATGCCGCGGGAGAATAGTTTCAATGTCACAATTTCGTATAATTTTTGAATGAATTTTTTAATTTTTTTTTTTTATACTTAAAGAAATTTTGCTCGTTCCCCAGCCCCAAAAAATCGGTAAAAATCGGTAATTTGGAGGTTTCTTGTGGAGTTGGCCCTCAAATTACTTATCCTCGACATGTAAGCGAGGAATGAGAATGTACGAGCTTATAGATAATACGTATGTGGATATAAAGATATTTTTCTACGTAATACACGTTGATGTTACTGGGTGAGAAAGGGGTTTAAGTTGGAGAAACGCGCATGTGCTGTAACTATGGGAACATTAGGACTTAACGTGTGAACAAACGGTTCATTTCTGTCGTAGCTCTCATCGCCGGAAGGTGCGATAACGAACAACAAAAAAAACATACGTGTCCACCGTCCGGAGAGTCGGAGGGTAGACGCAAGACTTGAGTCGATGACCAAGAAATGAAAATTTGAAACTCAAGCCCAAAAGCTCGTCGACGATTTGGAAAGATCGTGGAAATTGTTTGAGTTTCCAAGTTTGTAATATTCTGAAAAAATAGCGCAATTATGCGAAAAATAAATAAACTTAGTGCGACGGGAAAAAAACAACAGGAACTTATCGATTGACAGACGAAGCTTTTAACGTTTCTCGTGACTTTCTTCGTCCTCTGTGTGTGAATTGGTGCGATATTACAATTACGTAGTAGTGTGTACATGCCGTGTGCATCCATCTGCATAAAGTGACTGCGACGCGCGACCATTCGACCACGGTCAAGTTCAAGTTCACCCCATGTGGACAGTTCTGTTGCTCGGACTGTTGCTCAAGAGTTTACTCCAAAAATTACGGAGACTCGATACCAAAATGAAATTCAATGTGAACAGAGATCGTCAACGTTCGATACATCAGCGAGTTACGTTTCACGGATAAACGAACTTTCAGTCTCGTAATTTATTTTTATTCCAATCCAAGATCGACCAAACATTTCGAAATAATCGTTACAGTTCGACGATCAAACAAATTTTCTACAGTGAGTGATCGAGTGCATTCGAACGCAGTGAAGAAATTCGAAACCTCGTTTCTCTTTTTTATTGGTTTTTTGGTCGAGTTTGTGAAGTGGATTCGGGCTGAAGCGAAACGGAAGAAAAACGGAGGGTGGCGGAGGAAGTAGGCGAAAAAGAAGGCGGGCCAGGAGGCCGTGTTTTTTTCGGAGAATGTGAGGTTAATGGCCGTAATAATTACGGGCCACCATCCGCGCAACTTACTATGGGCATCTGCCTGGACACTGGTTCGTAATTTTCATTAATTCATTTATTTTTCACTTGCAATTACCCACACTCGATCGATTCCTATTCGAATTTCATTTCTTCCTGCAAAAAGTGGCCATCGATCTGATTATTAGCGTTTTTTTTTCTTTTAAATCTCATGCAACGTGTTATGGTGTTCGCTGTTTGAGTCGCGGGCAAAAAAAACCGTGAATCGACGTTCAAGAGCATCGTTAAAATATCCGCGTGTATGTCTATGAAAATCTTGATCGCAGACGCGATAAACAACGAGTGTCTTTGAATTATGCATGCATCGGAGGCAGTCGAACAGTCACGCATGACAATCGAGCTAAACTATGAGTCACGTGTCGTACGTAAAGAGAGAGAGAGCGAGAGAGAGCCATGCAATTTCAAAATTAAATTAATCACTTTTTATTTTTCATATTCTGATAATTTCGTTTAAAATAAAACTCCACGAACGAGGGTCACGAGCTGTCAAATAAATTCTACGCTCTATTTTATCTCTTGTGCAGATCAACAAAATGGATCGCAGGTGTTCGAGGAAGGCGATGCTCGGAGTGCTGGAAAGTGGCGTGGCGAGGCTGGTTTACTCGCGACACCGCCGGACGGACATTTCCCCATGCAAAATATCGGTCCAGTCAAATTTGAGACACCCAAAGTCCCGGTCATTTTTGTACTCGGTACGTATTCAAATTTTTCTCATTATTTTTCAGAATCACGAATTATTGGCCATACACGTTGATGCCTAAAAGCCATCTCGTCTTGCTTCCTCATAGACGCAGCTTTGTGACGGTGAAATTTTTTTTTCAGTTTTCAACGCCAAAGTCCTCAGAATGTCCCAAAACATCGAAAAAGTCATAATCTAGAAAAAATGTCCGGATGTGTGTGTAGATGTTCTGGCACTGTAAAATTCAAACGTTTACAACTCGAGAACGGTGTTGCACAGATATCAATCTATGCAAGCTCCTCAATCTCTGAGAATTTTGCAAGAATTGCTATAAATGCACTGCAATGCAATTGCTATGAACTCCTCCAACTTTCGTAAATTTGGAGATTTATCACTAATTTTTTGTTGTTGTATAAATAGAGTGTCACACGGAGAGAAATGCGGGGAAATTTATACCACAAATTACTATGCTTCATAGTTTTCTGGTGACAGTTTCGTCCCTCTGAGAAATTTTAGCAAAAACATAGTAATTTTTCATCTAAAATTGGGCGAGAAATGTCAAATTTCCGCTATTTCCAATAGAATTTGAATAAAAATTACTATGTTTTTGCTAAAATTTATCAGAGGGACGACACTGTCACGAGAAAACTATGGTGGCATAGTAATATGTGATATAAATTTCCCGGCATTTCTCTCCGTGCATAATTTAATGTTGAAATTTTATGATTTTCGAAATTTCATGAAAATCTGAGTTTTTTGGAAAATTTTCTAACCGCTTGAATTTCTTGCAAATTTTGTAAGATTTTGTGCATAAGTCTGTACTTTCTTTTTACTTTCTATAGAAAAGTTGTCGAAATTATTTTTGAAAAAAGTCAAAAATCGATAAATGAAAATTTTATTAAATGCGCTGCAAATTAAATGTTGCACATTGCTCCCTCACGATTTAGCACGATGCTCAAAGCTTCCTCATAGAGACAATTTCCAACTTCCTTTTATTTCTGTATGAAAAACGTAAAATCGTCGAAATAAAATAATGGAACAACGCCGGAAAAACGTAGCTCTAACGTGATTGATAAAAAGTAGAAACTTGGAAGTGGGAGAAAGCGATTTGAAGAATTTCAACAACTTTGTAGTCTAGTTAGGTGTTCGCAATATTCCAACGAAAAAATAAAAAAGTAAAATACTTAGCAGTCAGTCTGACAGGAATCAAATAAAAGCTCAAAGTCTATTCGCTCAAATTCCAAACTTTCAAGTGAGTCGTTGAAGCTTGAAATGGAGGGTGTAAAAAATGGACAACTTGTGGTGAAGGAAAGAAAATTAAAGGATATTAATGTCAGGTTTTGATGTTCGACGAAGAAAAAACATGGAGTAACGAATTTTGGTGTTTCTTCGTGTTAATTAAGGCGGTCCGGGCAGCGGGAAGGTGACACATTGCGACAACCTGATGCAGGAGAAGAAGGGCATAACGCACATCAACATGACGGACCTTCTGCAGCAGTATGCCCTTGGGAATGGTGAGAAATTCTTTCCAAAAGCTTTTATATTCGCCTTGACCCAATTTTTTGTATTCATGGCCATTGAATTAAATACGAAAATCGCAGAAATGGCAGTACTTTGATGTAATCATTCACTTTGGGACGAATCAAATGTAAACTTGTTTTCTAAATATATTTTCGTTCGATCTATTTTTCATATATATTTATATTCCTGTTCTGTGTACTTTGCCGGCTTGTTTGAGACCGAAACATAGACATAGATGGCCCTAAGCATATCGGGTATATTACGAGACGTTCCAACAGAAATCGCAACTGCCATAATTCCACCAATGAATTACGCCCTTATGGAGGATAATCGCGGATTCGATATATTCGTAACGTCGAGACTGTGTATGTCAAGTGAATGTCGTGAAAGAACACACCGGCTAGGAAATCGATCCTTACTCGCTTAGGTCGATTCGAATGAAGTGAACCGAGGGCTTTGCTCGTATCAGACTCGCCTTATTCGATTGACAAACCATAAACTACTTTTCTACCCTGAATCTACAAACCGGGGTAGATATCCACCCCAGGCGAACTTTGAATAACGTTCCAAATGACACTGAAAACAAAATTTTGTTGAAAAATATCGATATTTCGTTCGATACGTTCGACTAAACGTTTTTTTTTTTATAATCCCAAAAATTGTGTCATTGCAGCAAGGAATATTTCAGAAAGTCTCTTCTGAAGCAAATGTATGTCGTTCCAGTCGTAAATTTCGCTGAACATTCCGTTAGAAACCAAATATACTGCCAAAATAACGAAAATTTTCAAATTATCAGAAAATATTTATTTCACTGTATTCAACAAAATATCGAGGATTTTTAATAAAATTTCATTTACAGTGTAGTTGTTCAGCACTTTTAAATATTTAAATCGATTTTTCACCAACTGAACCTCGATGAAATTGAATTTGCTCTTCACCATTCTCTTTGGCATGAAAAAATAAAAAGATTCGTGTACTTATAAGTCAGATTATTGCTTTCGGAACGATATTACGAGCAAGAAACCCGTAGGGTAAAAATTTACCCCAGTTTGTTAGTTTAAAGATGAAAAAAATGGGTTTGTAGTTCTAGGATTAATTCCAACGTCATTTTCTAAACTTTGGGATAATTGCTCGACGACGACTTGGTGAATTCGTGCTCGAGTCGTCGTCAATTTATCATGCGTAGAAACTTCGTATCTTCGGGTTTTTTATGCTGATTTATTGTTGCAGATATGCAGGACTTTGGTCTGCTGAGCAGCAAAACCGTCGCTGAGGTTCTCATGCTCGAAATGAAAATGTCACCGGGTGCCAAAACCTTCCTCGTCAGTGGTTATCCGAGAAACATGCGCGATGTCGTGGAATACTCGGAAAAAGTGAGTAATGTCAAGTTTTTTGTTTGTTAATGACACGAAAATGTTGATTATGTTGACGATGATTGAGAATTCAGGGCTCAATAATGGAGAAAATGAGTTATTTAACCCTTAGAGTACACACTGGGTCATTTTGACCCCAAAAATTTTCTCTCCACGATTGTTTAGAACTAGATGACTATTCACTACGAAAAAATTAACAAAAAATGCATATTTATCGGAATACAACGAAATGAAAAACTTCTTGGGTCAGGTTGACCCAATATGCACTTATAGGAGCTGTGCACTCGAGGGTTTATGTTTTGTTGATTTTTAGCGACACAAAATTCTAATCGTGTTGATAATAATGGAGAATTTAAGGGACAATAACGTTAATTGTAAAAATGATAATGTGTGAGGCTAACATCGCGTACAGAACCGTGACCCATCTCCCATTCACAATTCTCGTAATTGCTTCCACGTGCGAGCACCGATTGAACGTTCAATATTTAACACTGAAACGTGAAATCTATGAGAAAGCGTGGTCGATTCTTTTTTTTTTTTTTTTTTATTCTATTGACTACAATATTAGACTCAATGGATGATTCCGCGTCACGGTTAACACGTGTCCTTTATTCGTCCACGTTTTTTTTTCTTGTTATTCAATCACGATTTTTCCACTCACGAGATATTCCACCCACTTGCCGATAGGGTTAGTAACCCAGTCAACTTTCGTTCCATTGGTGCACCGCAAAATTCCCCCAAAAGTGGCGAAAAAGTGTAAAAATGAGTTTATCTTGATTTTATGTCAAAACTCTCGTTCCGAGGATGAAGAAAAATTGGATTTCGAGAAAAATCAGTCAGTGATTCTGATTTTCGTTTTTTTTTTCTTGTAAATTTGAATTTGCAAAGTCTTGGTTTTATGAAAATTGAGTTTGACGATTTGAAGATTTTTATGTCGTCTTCATGATTTATACGACGATTATTTTCCACGGGGTTCAATCGACTGAAAGCATTTATATGGTTGGGTGCGTCTTTTCGGCGACACGTGTAGGACGTACCGTCAAGGGGAGGAGATATTATAACGCTGAGAAACACAATGATAATGGTTCGTGTTCCAGTGACCCGGTTTAGTGACCCCGCGAGGTCAAACATGTGGCCAATTCGTACTTGTGTCTGTTCTGGCCCATGCCAAAATGTGCCTATTGTATGCCTCGGTATCCTCGGTACACGTTTTTCCAAAAGTCAAACTGTTCAGACGCACGAATTCGAAATTTTGAAAAAATGTTAAAATTTTTTTTTTGTTTGTTTTTTTTTTTTCAGATACAAATTGTTAATGGTGCCGTCCTCGTGTCCTGGAAACAAGATGTGCTCGAAAGACAAATCGATTACGGAGCGCAACTTGGACACATCGTTTTGGGCCTCGCACGTATGGAACTCCGAAATTTTTATAGAAACGTAATGCCAGTCGCTGAATATTTTGATCGCAGCGGAATTCTCCTGGAGGTGAGTTTTTCGAGAAACAATTTTTTGATTTTCAAAATGTTTTTGGAATTTTTGAGAAAACGATAAATCATTGTCATGACAACTTTTGTAATTTCGTTGAAATTCCTCGGGCGTTAAAACGCCGGCTGTGATAATGATCTTTATTAACGGGAATGAGGTTACAATGTGCCAAAATATTTGGCGAGTAATTTATCGATCGTTCTGCCCAAGAAACCTTGGACGAAATAATAATGACATGTGAGCGATTCTTGCATTGTTTCGAAGGGGAAAAAAATATATATAAACACGATTTGTGTAGATTAATGGCGAACGAAATCCCAGCGACGTCTACGTCGATTTTCGCGAAGCAGTTATGAGGATTTTGGGACTTTCGGAAGGTAACATTCGTGACAAAGCTCCTCAACGTTCGTTGGAGGCTGAGGTAAATACGCTAATGATTTCCGAATGGGAAATTTAAGTTTGTAGCAGTTGAGTGGGCCATGAATATGGAAAATTTGAAAAAAGACCATAAAATGGCGTAGTACCGAGTTTATTTATCATTGGACAATAAAATAAATCTCCGTTTCGCATTTTTCCCATCGAGAGCGAAAGTTCAAGTACCCACAAGCCAGGTGTTCAACGAAAAAAAATTTCATCCAAAAAACACCCTTAAAAAATTTATTTTCCAACAATTTTACCGCCACGACGAATTCAACGGTCACACGAATTTTCCAGAACTTGAATCATAAGTGTTACCACGCAAGAATATCAATTCAAAGACTTTCTGATCGAATATTCAACTCGTACAGGAGCGGGGTCGTTATCATGGCTCATTGATTCAACCCCCACGTTTTTCCCCTCTCGGATTAGCACAAAGGCTAGCTCGATGGTATCCACGTTCGTGTACACTGCGGAAATGATATATCGAACGACTGTAGGAAATACACTTAAATTTCATGAATCACGGAAATCTCATTGTGTCTATCCCAAACGGTTGTCGAGGTGTACCCCGTTATTCCAATCAATAACGATTCGTTAAATCATAGTGGAACCCGATTTCACCAAATATTCCCCAAAATATCTCAAAGCTAACGTCAAAAAGCCATCAAAATCACTCGAAAATGTTGGCGTTAAAAAAAAAAATTGATTCTATTTTTTTACATACTTTTTTAAAATGTAAATTCATTATTTTATTAGGCAAAAATGTGAGTGTCCGAAAAACCTTAAAAAGTTGAATTCGTACGTAAAAAATGAGGTCAGAACTCGAAAAAATTGGGCTGGACATTTTTCAACATTTTGTTATTATATTTTCACGTCAAAAGGTTGAAGTAGAACGACGTGGAATAACTTCCGGTACATCGTCTCACAATGAGAAGCTCGTGGTGACTGAAGTCTCACCAAGGTCACCCGTGCCACGAGCCAATCCGGCAAAGACTGCGAACAAACCGAGGAAAGGAATTCCCACATTCATATGGGTCATAGGTATGAGTTTCGATGTTTGGTACGATTATTTTTAGCGATTCTAGGAAAGTGGCACGTGGCTCTGTGATTCTCTCGTAGCTCTTCCAAAAACCACAACTTTTGTGATTTTTTTCCAAGGGGGCCCTGGCAGCAATAAAGCAAGTTTGTGCACTCAAGCTGTGGGCAATATGGAACGATGGGTCCACGTCAGCATCGGTGGCCTTTTAAGAACAATGGCATCCTCCAATACAATCGTCAAAAACGCTATCGAGTCTGGTGAAATGGCTCCACAAGATATCGTTATGCAACTTGTCGAACAACAAGTTCTTATCAATCGAGACACCGATGGTATCATCATCGACGGCTTCCCAAGAGATCTCAATCAAGTTCAAGCGTTCGAGAGCAAGGTAAAGTTTTAGCTAAATTATAATTACGTACAAATGCAAGAGAAAGCGAGTAGATGCTGCTTAGTTTTGGAGATCGCCAAAAGCATACAGCAAACCTGTCAACAAAATTCCTCGAAACTTTTCGCGATGGAATAGATTTAGCAAAATATTTTCCAAATAGGAAACGTAGTAATTTCCAGTTTCGAATTGTTCTTGATAATACGATCGCAACTTTATTCGTCCTTCCAGTTCGGCCAAGAACCCCCGCTCGTACTTCTCGATTGTTCAAAACTCCAACTGGGTCGAGGTAGACTCGACGACAGTGTTTCAGCTTTTCGAAAAAGATTGGAACTCTTCCGTGAGGTCTCTCTGCCAATGTTGAAGACACTTGACAACGAGGAACGCCTCAGTATCGTGAGTTTTTTCAACATTTTACAAAATTCCAATGAAATTATTTTCTCAGTCAAGAAATCAGAGTCAAATTCCAAACGAAATTACAATGAAGTTATTTGCTTAATTCGTGATTCATTTTCATTTTATAATTCAAAAATTATCATCATTATAAATATATTGATGGCTATAATCACAATAATTAATTACGCAGTGGCTAGTCGTCCGGATAGCCGGACGAATAATATTCGTCCGGATACGCTTTATCCAATGATTTCCCGCTTTATCCGGACGATTAAGGGTTGCTTATTCGTCCGGACATGCTTTTAGGGTAGGAAATATCCGGACGAGTAGCCACAGCCAATTAATTAATTGAAAATGTGATGAGGGAAATATTTTTGTACGATCATTGTTCCTAATTTAGCGCAACGATTTTCTATCGATTTTCAGATCGACGGTGACACGGACGTGCCATCGGTACAGCAAGAATGTGCCGCTGCTCTTTACCAATTGATGCGAGGAGCAAGACGCAAAGAAGAGAGAAACGGAAACGGAGGTGTGTTTTCGCGACCTGGTTCAAACGGGCCAAACTCAATAGCTCCCGGAAATATGAACGGTGGCCAGAAAGTACCAATGGGGAACGGAGTGGCCAAGCATATAATGGAAAACGGAGTAAACGCTCTGGCGAACCACGTCGAGAAAAATATTGGAACGACTAAAAATGGAGGTCGTTTGAACGGCGTTGCCAACAAAATAAAACAACAAAACGGGGTGGTTAATCATCTCACGAATCATAACGGCGTAGCCAATGGAGC
This sequence comes from Hyposoter didymator, assembly GCA_037952995.1. Taxonomy (NCBI): domain Eukaryota; kingdom Metazoa; phylum Arthropoda; class Insecta; order Hymenoptera; family Ichneumonidae; genus Hyposoter; species Hyposoter didymator. The sequence continues at coordinate 11,632,996 of JBAJMU010000004.1, read as the reverse complement.
AGCGAACGGAGTCGCACGACATTTGCTGCAAAACGGTGTTGGACATCTCGCCAACGGCAACAATAGGGTCGCCCCTCTCAATGCCAACAACGCTAAAGATCCTCTCAGAAATATGTACAACGAGGTCGAAGGCTATCGACAGGATCTTCACATTTAAAAATCAACGGCAACTTTGTAAATCTCTAACATAATTCATTTCTAAAATTATTTTATCTTACCGAGAGAAAACCGAAGTCAGAGTTCAAACTTTTTACACCTTCGAATCCCAATTAAAAGTCTCAAGTCAATAAATAAAGTAAGATTTAATTATCCTCACAGAATATCAATATCATTTCTCCGTCTGTTGGAGTAACTTTGAAAACAAATTTAAGGTGTTCTTTTCCCGGAGAACTCGACTTTTCAAAAACATAAACGTGACTCGCTACACTTGTCCACAAATTAAACTGGATCCTGAACTAGAAATTTGTCAAAACCAATTAGAACTTTCAATGTTTTTTGGGAAGCTCCAAATTAAGGGTAAGCGGTAAAAAATAAATAAAACGTTGTTCTCTCAGGAATACCGATCAAGAAAAATCGTCTCCTCATCACAAATTTCCAAATTTTCTGATAAAAACTTTCATCGGACCGCAGCGACTCCCAGTTTTTATTGTTGCTCACAAAATCTTTAGAATTTGTTTCCACCGATAAGATCTTTTACATCGATCCTTCAGAATTATTTTGTAAACAATTTTCAAAGTGGAAACGTGGCCGGAAAAAAGAATTAATTTTTGCTCAAAAAAAAGATGGATTTTGCGTTGAATATTCGAGTTCGCGAAAGGAACGCCTTAAAATAGTCAGACTCTTTTTTTTCTTCGACCAGAAAATGATTTTTCAACTGAACTTCGGGAATTCTATCGATTCAAGGCGCCAAATTTGTACGGGCGTTAATTACCGCAATATTTCTATGGTGTTAAGCGTATGGTGACTGAAGAATGCTCACAAGTTAGTTTACTCGTATTAATTATATAACTAAAGTATAAAAAAAAAAACAAACAAAAAAAACGATGAAACGGAAAAATATTAAGCGAGAGGGTGTGTGAGTGTGTGAAAGATCACGAAATAGTGCTATTTATTGTCTTATTCGAGGATGAAATTGTCCCTTCGAGTACACACTGGGTCAATTTGACCCAAAAAAATTTCTGCTACCGATATTGTTTGGCAAAAAGAAAACTACAAAAAACGTCGCTACGAAAAAAAAGTGAAAAGTGCATATTTACCGGAATACAACGGTTTGAAAAATGCCTCGGGTCAAATTGACCCAATATCCAACTCATTAGCATGTGTGCACTCGGAGGGTTTAAAAGGAGAAAACATTTCTAACGGATCGACTAATCGAGACGAAGAGAATCTCGTTACGTCCGTTTAGGTTCAATTCAAAGTTTCGAGACACGAGATCAATGTTGAGATCGTCGATAGACTGTTTTTTTATGACGAGAAAAATAATTCATATCAGAAAGTTATACAACAACAAAAAAGACACTTAAAGACAAGAAAGAAACGTTCGCGCACTTCTCATCCGTTCCCTCAGTCGCAATGATCGACTATCCAGTATTATAGAATTGACCTTGAACCTCATATTCTCTTGAATCAAAGACGCAAAAGATTCGATAAATATTTTACTACCCCGAATATGATCGTAAATGAAATGAAACCAGACACAATCGAACCTCAAAAAACTCTGAATGTGGGTCATTCGTTTCCCTGGCTCATTTGACTATAACTGTACGATTTTTGCCATCCATGAAAATTTCTTTTTCCATGAGCATCGAAATTTGTTCAAAATCGAAAAAATATCGTTGCTGAATGAAATCAAGGGATGAATTTCGAGTAATTTCCAATGTGCGGAGTACGAAGTTTCATAAAAATGAAGAGAATCTTTTTGTGTACCGGAAATTTTCATTTCTTTTTATGAAAATTCAAAAGAAATCTTAATATTTTCTTGGGTTTCATTCTATGCCGGTAACATTTTGATCAAAATTCTCTCCGTCATGACATGGACACAAAAGACCCATGTTTGAGGTCCTGGGGTTAATACAAAAGAGTACCTTTCACAATACTATTTTAACCTGATACAAAAAACAAAAACTATTTTCGACAGTCGTTGCAGATGAAATAAGAAATATATATTTTTTTCAGATTCGTTATATTAAGATGTTGGATCCGCAGGCGGATTTGTAAGATTGAGAGAAAAATGTTGTGGTTTTATGAAAACCCGGAAATGGTGTAATGATGTTGCAGTTTGCATCGTTGGAATGCAGCGAAATTTTGTTCATTCTTCATCGGGGCTCATAATTATTATTAAACATTTGGTCTGGACAATAAAACGATCCTTTCTTGCGAGTCAAAAACTCAATCGACACGCAAAATTGCCATGATTTTCAAAATTCAATAAATTCAATAAACAATTAATAAACCGAAATATTTTTCGTTGAATCTCAACGTTGCAAACCTCAGAGTCATGTAAGTAAAACTAGTTTCACTGAGCTCGATGAATTCGATGACCTTGGGAAATTTATAACCTTTAAATAATCGATCGATGTTTGCGAAAATCTGATGAAAAGTTATTGGCGGTTGGACGAAATTAAAAATCGTTTTAGAATCTAAGTTTTTCAGGAAAATTCGAGTGTACCCTCTCAACGCAGAATTTGAATTCTCCTTTCGAAAGTCTTTTGTTTAATCTTTTCCCGTTTCTCCTGATTTTTCCATGTCGAAATAATTGGGAATGATTAAAATAGAAGGATATCTTTATCCTTCCGACTCGAAATCGAAAATCCAATCATTTTGGGGCGTCATCTGTCTTTGAAAAAAAATGCAAAATAAACCTTAGAAAATTTGATTGATGCGAGATTTGATCGTGCGAGACGACAGAAATTATGACAAACAACAGAAAATTACGAAACAACAGCCCGAGAGTCTAGTATGTTACTGAGCACGAGGTAATTTTTATCAAAACAGTCATTTCTCGTTTTATTATCGTATTTAGCTAAATAAATTGTTACCAAACTCGTTTTTAATAACGACAAAAAAATCGCAGTTTTATAACTTGAATGACAAAGACAACGATCAACAACAGGAACTTCGAATATTTGAGAAAACTCACAAAATTCGCCACAGGTTTTATATTTGTTAATTTCTTAGGCCACGTTACAAACGAATTTTCTTACCGATATCCCATCAAAATGACAGATGATCGAGCTTACCAAATCAAAAAAGTTATACAATGGTGCTCGCGACGACATAACGCAGTAGAAATGAGGAATTTCAACATTAAGGTATTACTATCACAAAACGACTTCATCTAGGGTCTCTTTAGAGATTTTGAATTTTTAAAAAATTCCAAAAAGCAAGTTGAAAAAAAGTGGATTTAACATTTTTTTTCAGATAGCCAGAAAGGCCGAAATTTTTAGAGAAAAACTCATAAACGAAACACGATTCCAATTTACACGCCCTTAGATGGGAAAAGTTAAAAATTGGAAATTAAATATGTTAAATTCTTAACGTCAGATGATTTTTCTTCATAGGAGAGAATTGTTAGTTTCGGTGTCACGAATGTTCATACAAAATTAATAGAGAATTCTAAATGAAGTAATTTTGTGATAGTTTTTATACATTAATTCTCCCGTTCTTCGGTATATATTTTTATTGTTTCGTATTCTCATTATTATTATGTATCTTATACATTATATATCCTATATATATATATATACATATTATATTTGAATATTTATCATTTATAATACTTTAGTTGAATGTTGTGTACAAAAAATGTAAGCGAAATAAATACCTCTCAGTGGACCACTGGAATCGTGTATTCCTTGCGTTGAAAAAATGGTATGGCTTCTATTTTCCCGCGACTCACGCGCGACTTTGATTTATTAGTACGTATAACATTTTTTTAATCCAGTTTTCGGAAAAACTATCGTTTACCAAATTTCCATATTAATATTACAATTCGCAACAAACGAGCATGAATCTTAACCTAAGAGTATAAAGTTTTTTCAAACGAAATTTAACCGGCATTTCTATGCAGCACTGGCGTTAGTGGTGTTCATCACGACTGTACGCAGTGGATTCAGATTTAGTGCAGTCAGTGGTGCTAGAGTGCTGGCAAAACGCACGCGTTCAACGTTAACATAACCTCCCAAATTTGTCAGAATTTACATTCGTGGCAACATAGTAACGCGTTTACAAAAATGTCATAGAATAAAAATCAGTGTCGCAACGTGAAAATAATTTTATACATCGAAAGAAGTCGTGCGTAATTCGGTTCGAGAAACGAGTTTTTCGAAATTTTGTCAACAATGAAGAATCTCTCCGTGCAGACTCACCTCGTACACGATAATTCGCCAGAATTTTGCCAAGAAACGTTGAACGACGCTGTTCTCTGTTGTATCAATCCGGACAACGATGATCTTTACGTTTTACAAGACAAGAACTTTTACGCTTTTTCATCAAAAAACGGCCTTAGAACAGCTGTTATTGATATTGAAACGGAGGAATCTGCTAAGCCTGTGGGACTCGAATATTGTAGCGACGTCGAGCAACTATGGTGTGCTTACGACACAGGCGTTATAATTTCCATTAATGCAGAATCCGCGTCGCAACCAGAAGTAACGACTCGTTTTTCCGAAGGTCTGAGGTCCATGAAACTCAGTCCCGATCAGGAAATTCTGGTACTCATCACCGCCGACAATACCGTTGTGACAACGGTCTCTGATTTCCACGTCGTATCCAAGGTAAATATTCCATGATGACAAAATGAAAATCAACAGAGTTTATGGCTGAATATCCAATTTCTAAACTCTTGTCGCAGGATCATGAACCAGTGGTTTATTTTTTCATGTCCTTTTCTAGGTGGATCTCAATTCCGATGAATACGGTAAAAATCAGTTTATCACGGTGGGATGGGGCAAAAAAGAGACGCAATTTCACGGCTCGGAGGGCAAGGCAGCGGCGAAAGCGAAGGATGTTATAGTCGGTAGAACGACCAACGACGATGAAAAGCCTCGAATAACATGGCGTGGCGACGGCACGATGTTTGCTGCAAGTTTCATTCGCGATGACGGCCAGGCGAGACTTTTCAAGGTTTTTAACCGTGAGGGAATACTGCAATGCACGAGCGAACTCACTGCCGGTCTAGAGGCTCACATAGCGTGGAAACCTTCGGGAAATGTGATCGCGGTGGGGCAGTTATTGCCGAATAAACATGCGATTGCGTTTTTCGAAAAAAATGGCCTGAAGCACAGGGAACTCTGTCTTCCCTACAAACCGAATGAAATCGAGGTGACGTCAATGTTTCCTCCGTTACTTTTCCTCCGTTTGAAAAACAAATGTTTGCCAATTTCGCAACGTTCCCTGCTCCAGCACTTGAATGGAAGTTTATTTTACAGATAATAAGTTTGACCTGGTCCCACGACTCCGAGATCCTAAGCATATGGCTACGAGAGAATAAGAGCGAGGAAACGAGTCTGCAAATTTGGACTGAGAATAATTACCACTGGTACCTGAAGCAGACGATTAAATTTACAGCGGAGAATCCTCTCGTCTATTTTGCTTGGAGCACGGCGCCGAGAGCAGGAAAAAGATTGATTTTACTCACGAAAAAGACGACGATGAGTTATTCGTTCCGTTGGAACGTTGATCACAGTCGCGGTCATAATCGGAGCGACAAAGCTGTCGTTGGTGTGGTAAACGGGAAACAAGTTCTGTTGACTGGTTTTCGGACGGGTATAGTTCCGCCGCCGATGGCTCACACATCCTTGAAATTCAACGAGACGATAAACTCAATTTTTTTCTCGGCGGGCTATGTACGGGGGGATTCGTCGCTTGATTCAAACACTTTTATGTGCCTTCTCAGCGATAATCGATTGGCTCTTTGCCGCCATGAAAAGGTACAAATTTTGCGTTCGAATTAACGATTTCTCTTCCTGTTTCTTCATTAATTTTCCATTTAATCGACTTTTTCTCTAATCTTTCCAGGATTCTCGTCTCCTGGAGTACAATCATGTTCGAACGTTTGACATTGATTGGCAAAATCCCGTAATTAGTGAAACCGTTAAAACTTATTCGCTCCATCATTTCTTATGGTTCAAAGACCGAGTGATTCTGTGCTCGGCTTCGTCCAACATGTCCAATTATCTCTGTGTTCTCAATCTGGAAGGAGAGGACTTTGAAAACGATGGTCGCGTCGTCGTTCGGTAAATATTTGACGATCTCGAGAATTAAACCTCCGCAGATACACAGTAATCAGCGCACCTTCCTAGACACACATGGGTCGGGGCGTCCTACCGTTACTTGGGCTCGTTAAAAAATGTGAAAAAAATTCATTCAATTTTTATTTTTGTTATTTCGTGGTGATCGATACGAAGAACGAGAATTTCACGTCATTCGCTCAATGGGCTGGACACCCCAGACCCAAGTGTGTCTACGGAGTGTTAAAGCGATATTGAGGCTTAACAGAATTTTTCGACTCTTTTTTTAGTAAATTTGAATCTGAAGTTTTCTTCAGATCGAAATAATCTTTATGTGCTGATGAAAATGATTGAAAAAATGATAACGAAATGATCCGACAGGATTGTCCGTCCGATGGATGATCCAATCGAGCACATAGCGTCGTCGCCGGACGAGAACGTGGCTTACGTAGTGGCTGGAAAATCCGTTTTCAAGTACAAGGATCTCGAAGGGATTGTGGCGACGTCCTTAGAAATACCGGAACCGTGTTCCCTGGTCGAGATAATTGAGATTGACAGTCGCCACATAATTCTGTCGTTAACAAGCAGAGGCCGGTTCTTTGTCGATGGGAACGAGATCGCAAGCAACATAACGAGTTTTTTCGTGCATTCGGAATTTCTTCTCTTAACAACGTTGCAGCATAGCCTGATATGCGTGAGACTCGACGAGGAAGGTTTCGGTCAAATAAATCAGGACTTGACTGTAAAACCGTGGGAAAATGGTTGCATCGAGAAAAATTTGTCAGGCTTGAGTGTGCGCCGCGTGGAACGTGGGTCCAACTTGATCGTCGCTGTGGCGGAAGATCCGCGAACGATATTGCAGATGCCTCGTGGCAATTTGGAGTGCATACAACCGAGAGCTTTGTCGTTGCACATAATCGGGACGCACCTTGACTCGCACAATTACAAAGAAGCCTTCGACATGATGAGGAAACAGCGTATAAATTTGAATCTCATTTATGATCATGATCCAGCGTCTTTTACAGTGAATGCCAAAAAATTCGTCGATGACATTGAAAATCCAGCCTGGCTCAGTCTCTTTCTCTCTGAATTGCAAGACGAAAACGTGACCGAAACGATTTACAAAAATAATTATTACAATCGACGCTACTTCAAGGATCCAGCCTGGCACGAACACAAAGTCCTTCGAGTGTGCGACGTTTTGAGAGAATTCATGGAATCTCGGAACGATTGCAATTTCATTCAACCGATTTTGACGAGTCTCGTGAAAAATCAACAGATCCCTGGACTCGAAGCAGCTCTTAGAAAAATCAAAGACATTCGAGCTTCCGAAGACAGTTTAACGAATGCCAAGAAATCTTTGTCCGAGGATGCTCTCAGATATTTGCTGTATCTCGTCGACGTTAATATTTTGTTTGATATCGCAATGGGAATGTACGATCTTGAACTCGCCCTTTTCGTCGCCTCGAAGTCTCAAAAAGACCCAAAAGAATACATACCGCTTTTGAACGAAATGAAGAAACTCGAAATAAATTACATGAAATTTACCATCGACAAGGATCTCAAACGGTACGACTCCGCGCTAAATCACATCGCTCAAGCGCCTGATAAATTTGACGAGTGTCTCGAGTTCATATGCAATCATGATATGCACGCAAAAGCATTGCGAATGTTCCCCAACCACAGCGAAGAGGCTGCTAAAATTGCCAAGGCTTACGGAGACGTTTTGATGGAAAGAGAAGAATATCACGAAGCTGCAGTCATGTTCCGGCGAAGCGGATTCATCAGCAACGCACTCTTCGCTTATAAAGCAGCTGGCAGTTGGCAAGAGGTTATTAACATTTCCATACAATTGGATTTCAGGCAAGTGTCTAATTTTTAGTTGAAAAAAAAAATTCTTCCACATTCCGTTGGACGAAAAATTGCAGATTCAACTATTTTCAGTCGAGTAATACGTTATTTTGTCTGTTTTTGTTTTCTCCAGTCCGGCAGACCTGCAGGAAGTGTACGAAGAGTTGGCGACTTACTTGCGCCAGGAAAAAAGATACCGCGACGCGGCTACAATTCTACTCACTTATATGAAACAGCATGAGGATGCTGTTTCGGTGTTGTGTGAAGGAAAACTTTGGCGTGAAGCAATGTCAGTTGCTCAACTCATTAAGAGGCTCGACTTGATCGGTACGTTTAGCGATTAATTTTTTATATTTTTCCTCGTAGTTGTCTCGCTGGTTTTCGAATTTTCTAGCCAAAGAATCAAAAAGCTCGACTATTACTTGCGGAAAATGAAAAATTGCATAGAATTATAAAAATTCGTTAGAAAATTCATTGAAAAATTCAGCACGTTGAGAATTCCTGATGCTCCTTGGCGAGAGATTTTCGAGGCTACGCCGTGGTACGAGAAGAATATTGTTCAATTTGCAAACGATTTTCATTGCAGAAACTCACATAAAACCCGGAGTTGAAGAACACGCGGCGTATCTCATATTCACGACGAATCACAACAGAGAAAAGTTCGAAAAGCATAAAATGCGTTTGGCTACAGTCCGACAAGAAAATGCTGCGAGAGATTTGCAAATGCAGGAAGCCCTTGGTACCGATTTCGAATATCCAACGGGACACGACGTTAACGATTTGCTGAGCGACACTAGCAGCGTCACTGGTTCTGTGTCGAGTCAAAGTTCCCGGAGTTCTCGCAGTTCTGGGCGGACATATCGATCGAGCAAAAATCGAAGAAAACAAGAGAGGAAACTTTTGAGCATAAAAGAAGGAAGTTGCTTCGAAGATCTCGCTCTCATTAGAGCTCTTCATCAAATAATGACAATGACTTACGCGGACAAAGGTTCGGGATCGATACTTTTATTCCCTTTTCTCAAATTTTTCATTTTCACTAAAGCCTCTGATATTTTGCAGAAGAAATAAAATTGGTGACGGAGATGTTGTTGGAATTCGAGCAAATCGGAATGGCCAAAGATCTGCAAAATACTTTTGGCGAATTCCTCAATCTACTAGAACTTAGCAAAAGTGAAATTTGGCAGAAATCCAATCAGATTGGAAACGATTCCTTGGACACGGTGAGAAATTTACTTTTGTCGCGAATCCGAGTTTTTCTTTAGCTTTTATTCGTGACATTAATTTATTTCAAATTGTAGAGAGACGAGCCGATTTGTATAAAAGACAATCAACCAAGCAATATTCCACAAAGTTTGCTCGGTGAGTGAATTTCCATTCTCATGAATATTTTCGCTTCGATTTTCTATTTAAATTTTTGTCACTTTTCAGAGCCTCGTTTCATGTATCCGCCGGATGCGGGCAACACCGAATGGCAACTAGAAGTCTGTAGTTCTGCAACGAAGATTTCTGGATAAAATCTTGTACCACCAATAAAAAAATATATATTTTTTTTGGAAACTTGTAATTTCGTTGTTTTTATCGTTTTCAGAGTATTTGACAAGAATTATTTCGACACTTTTATTTACAACGCGTTATTTCATGCTTTTTTCATTCGATAATATAAAAGAATCGTATCGATTTATATATTCGTATATAATAAACCGTTTGCTGGAATTTACAGTCAAGTTTCGTTACTTCCAGCGCTTGCACACATGTTTTTTTTTTTTTTTTGTAGTTCAGTTTATGAAATATATTACAATCTTTGTTACTTGAGTTATTTTCATCATCTTTCGAAACGATTTGCTCAAATCTCACTTTTCTAACAGTTAGTGTGTCAATTTCGTTGATAATTATTAGTTTTTCGTATCTGGACGTGAAGAAGTTGATAATATGTACAGTAATGATTTGACCTCGGCGCGATCCACGTTCGTTTGTTTCTCATCCTTTTTTCGCATTGATCATACCGACCGGGCTAATGGAATGATGAATAATGCGGAAGGAAAGCTTACACACTACATAAGCAATATATTATTATTATTTTGAAAAAATGGTATTAATTGGCTATTACATTCTCCATTTAACAAAAGATCAAAACAAAGGTCGTGCAAAATTGTTTTGACGTAAAATTGCGATCGAAAACGATTTCGCTAAATGCAACGTGAGAATTAATCGACCGTTAGGTTATCGTGCGCTTTTATTTTATTGTTTCAACTTTTCGCTCCTTTTTCGCTTTCGTAGATTGAACGGAGTAAATTTGAGAATTGCTTGGAGTAACTGGGTAAAAAAATGTGCTCGGTATCCCATTGAAAAGCTCTTATCGATGTCAAAAAAAAAAAGGGTGAAAAAAGTTTGACAGAGTAAAAAAAAAGTCATCGTAATGATAGTTTAAAAATAGTATTAAATATCTAGTACAAAAAACAAGAAAAAAAAGGTATAGTGCTGCAAAGTACTAACGCGTTGTAATGCGCGGTACTTGCATTTGCTGCAATGTGTCGCGGATTAAAAATATTAAAAAAAAAAAAACAAACAAACATTCGGCAGCTTCACCTGCGTCGAAATCTTCCTAAGCTTTCTCGTCAGCGTCTCATGTCGTATTTACGCCATAAACCTAAATATATATATATATAATATATGTTTTCCTCCGACTATTCCTACCTATTAATTTCTAGCTAAAAAAACATACGACGAGACACGGATGACAGACGTTTACGTAACACATTCATCGAAGCGTCTTTGTTTGTTTAATGTCCAAGTATAAAAGGAAAAAAGCTAAAGAAAAGGGATTCTCCAACGTAACTTCCGGTTAATTCAGTCTTTTTCCTTTGCCGCATCCTTTCATTTTCTAACAAAGACATTCTCTCACTTCGCGTCGACTAACCGAGTCCGTGGATGGTGTTTCCTTAATATTCTGACACTGAACAAACAATCACAGCTTCCGAAGACTTCCCTCGACCATTCATTCGATTTAACGAATGTGCGTGTGTTTTAAATTGACAAAAAAAATAAACAGTTTTACCGTTATATTACAAAGGGAAAATAGCGAGTCCTTAATCTTTCTTTACTACTCTTGCCAGGCTCAGCATCGGAGGCGATTTCAGCTCAGGACGCAGACTTATTTTCATGTGCTTCGCGTGTGTGTACTTCTTGCGTACTGCTTGGTATTTACTCTTCTCCGCGTTCACCACCGCACTCGCGATGTCCCGAACCACTGGCATCAAATCGTCCTTCGTGTAAGTACTGTAATGGACCATCGTGTTCGTCCAAATCACTTCACCTTCGGTTGCTTCCTCGTGTCCAATTACGCTGTTTTTTTTTTTTTTTTTTT
>JBAJMU010000004.1:11468838-11621479 GCA_037952995.1 Hyposoter didymator | reverse complement strand
GCGATTCTGTTTTACTTACAAAAAGGAAAGATACATCGCCGCTGCGGCTATCAGACTCGGATGATAGTGACAGAGCTCGTAATGCACCAAACTTTCCTCCAGAAAATATTTTGCCATTGTGTGATGCATGGGAAGTGCCTGTTGGGATTTCCGAATGAAAAAAATGGAATTTCATGTTTTTTTCATTTTTTATTGAACGGTAAATGGGACGAGGAAATGAAATTCGATTTTTTTTTCAATTGAGCGCCTTGTTTTTCTTACCCGGCCAGCTTTGCTGTATCTTCGGAGAAAATGAAGTGGCAATGGTCGTCCCATGGAGTAGTCGAGAGTTTTTATAACTAACATTTCCATTTGCAATATTTCTGTTTTCATGTAAGCATTATCAGAGATATAGACAAAATCCGATATGTCAGGAGAGTACATCTCCTCGTATTTGCATGCTATGAACAGTGCCGTCACTCCGACAAGCTGCAGCCTCTTTCGCGTTATCGTCCTATGAAGCTGAAAAGAAATATTTCGTTGATTGCGATGCCTGCCCATTCGATTTCAACCCCAGGAGTGCATACTGGGTCGTTTTGACCCCAACAAGTTTCTGTCACCGATCTTTTGCCATTTTATTTTCGTTGTCGTCAAAAAATGAATTTAGAGCCCTAAAATATCAATAATTTACTAATGCAAAAAAAAAAAAATGTGTTAAATGTTTGAAAAACGCCTTGGGTCAAATTGACCCAATATGCACTTACAGGATCCGTAGAGTCGAACGATTAACTATGCAATAGTTGACAAGAGAAGAATTTTGGTTTATGGGGATGAACGTATAAGAATTTATCTCAAACTTACTGCCAAAAAGCGGTCGATAATGGCAATCGTCAAATAAAGAGTTTCTTGCAGAAGACGGAACTGCTGGTGGACTTCGACCAACCAGTCGACAAGGACGCTTCTCATTTTTGCTGTCACTTCTTGACCGTGCAAAAATCCTTTTGGTATGGGATATTGCTTTTCCAGCTGCCTCAAATAATTGTATATGTCGTTGCTGTAAATTGATACTAAAACGGGATTTTCTCTGTCGATTTCGTCAATATCTTCGATGGATAAAAGATCCGACGAGAAGGCTTCCGGCTCTTTAGGTTTTTCATCCTGCTGAGGATCTACTTTGATGACGATGGGCTTTTGTTCTTTCTTCAATATCGCCTCCGATAATTGTATCGGTTGCTTTTTCACAACAACCTTGTTGACGTTAACGGCGGCAGAAGATTTCAAAATTGGTTTCTTCAATGCATTCGCTTTGTTTATCTGCTCACCAGCACGTGCAGCATTTACTTTATTGCCGATTTCCCCTAGTGCCGCTCGTCTTATCGGCTGATTAGTTACTCCGTTTGTCAAGGTTTTCACATTTTTTGTGTTTTCTTGATTCAGTATGTTCTGCAAGTGAATTTTCAATTTTTACTTCTATCGACTATTGTTGAAATTTATCCAATTAATTGGTCGCCAAAATTCAAATTCATTGCTTATTTCTTTCGATTATTTTGGAATTTACTCCATTGGCAAAAACCCACACATTTTTTATAGCAATTTCGTTCAATTTATAAATTTTCAAAAAATGGTTGCGAAATTATTTTTTAAAGTATCTGGGAAAACGAATTGGACAGTGGATTCGAAAAAATCACGAAGAATTTCTTGAAAGTCATTTTGGGAAAAAAAATTTGTATCTGATTTATAGATTTCGATGTTCATGGTGAATAAATTTATCGGATTCCAATCGATCAGTAATTATCGAGAATAACGATGATACGGACGATAATAATCGCGTTTTCTCGAGGCACCTCCGAACGGGAGGAAGAAATGTAACGATTTTTTAAAATGAACGTTCCGATCATGCAAACGCGACTCTAATTATTGTTCTTGGTTCGAGCAGGAATGTGACGTGAATGAAATGAAAATAAGAGGGATGGAGAAAATTTTTGGTAAGGTCGTGAAAAAAGCATGTTTATGAGGCACGCTTTCGGCGAGTTTCCGAGTAGAACGCGTTCCTGCTGACCGGGGTCGGTTGCTTCAATGTCAAATACACAGAAAATTTCGAGCGATCTCAAAAATAAATATATCTCGTATTATGAAATAAATGCTGTTGAGAATTCGCGATATATATTGAAAAAAGGAATGATTCGATCGTGTTGGAATAATTGCGATGAGAATGTATCGGTTGGAGGAGGAGAGCCTTTTAAAAAAGCCGAGAGAGGCATTTAAACGCTTGGGGGTAACCGACGGTTACAATCTCCAAACGGTCAGAGACGGGAGAAAAATTTTTTTCCCCGCTTCATGTTTTCACGTATTTCTTATTGAGACTCACCGTGAGCGCTGTCCGATTTCTCAACGCCATCGTCAATTAGTAGTACAGAACTTATTCGGAAAAATAAAAAATCTCAAAAGCCGACAATTATTTATTTTCAAATTAGTCTTGCTCAATATTAGCTCACGACGATCGACCAACACACCACACCATGTACAGCGACCGCACGCAGTAACGAACTCCGTCGATTTGAATTTGTTTAGCTCCCAAGCCTCACCACCTCAAGCGGATGTGATACAGATGGCTGTGGGAAAAAGGCGGACGGAAGTTGCTCACTTGCATCAGATTCGCCGACCGGCAAACGTTCCTATTGGTCCGACTATTTTGCGCGCGTGATTAAAACTCACGAAAACTATTTGTGTCACTAAGAACCCTAAAAACTTGAGTAGACTTCAATAAATACGTATTCGTGCTGCGATTAATTCTTTTGAATGTATTAATCTCTGGAAGGCACTAAAAACGATTGAAAACTAAAAACATCGTCAAAATATAAACAATAAGCAATAGTAAAAAGTGAAAAATTAAAACATCCTCACAAGTGTGTTCTTGTTCGTAAAAATACTATCGCTGATTAATGTTTAACAAATTTTCCAATATTTTACGCAACACAACGCTGCAAACTATTAAATAATTTAAAAAAAAGAAAGGAATTCTACTTACCGACCACTGATGTTCTGTACCGACACATATAATAATAATTTTATCAAATAATCCAAAGTGTGTTTTGACATGAACTGTCAAAAAACATACTTTTCTATCAAATCTGTTCGACTCGATGTTGTTTAAACAACAATAAATATACAAAATGTCGATCAATCTAGACATACGACTGAAAAGAGCAAGCAAAATATACCACGAAGGCGTAAGTCCAGCAAAAATTGCTCTTCAAGTTCCGTATGGCCTAACGTTGCAGGTTATGTTTTTAGGAAATTGTCTCGGGATTGCTACTTTTGCAAACCAATTCAGACGTCAAGCACGATGGCATTTTTCTCACGATGGAAGGCTCCGTGAATCTCCAATTGAGCACAAAAAACGTTGGAATATTCGAAGCATTCTACAATTCCGTCAAGGTCGGTAGTTTATTACGAAATCATGATTTTCTCCAAATTACCCTTAGAGTGCATACTGGGTCGTTTCGACCCCAAAAAATTTGCTGTCGCCGATCTTGTAGCATTTTACTTTCGTTTTCGTAAAAAAAATCAATTGACGGCCATGAAATGTCGATAATTCACTAGGAAAAACGTTTCTGCAGAAAAAAAACAAAAAATGCATATTTACCGAAATACAACGATTTGCTTGGGGTCAGAGTGACCCAAGATTCACCTGTATGTTGGCATCGTATTTACTCTTCGCATCATTTTAGCCGATTCAATTAGTCCAATATACGCTCGATGTTGCACCGGCAGGAAAAATCCCAAGTGGCAAAACAGAAATTCCGTTTGAGCTGCCGTTAAAGCCTCGAGGGAGCAAATCCCTGTACGAAACTTATCACGGAGTCTTTGTCAACACGCAGTACATGATAAAATGTGACATAAAGAGAAATTTCCTTGCGAAGGATGTGAGCAAGTCGTTGGAATTCATAGTGGAGGATTTAAACAGCAACGAGCTGCGAAAAGAGACAAAACCTGTTTCCTTCAAAATAATGCCAGAGTCGTTGCAGAACGTGCGAGAACGATCAGCCATACCGGGATTTTGTATATCTGGCAAAATTGATACGCTCGAGTGCAAATTGTCCGAGCCTCTGACCGGCGAGGTGTGTAATTTTTTTTTTTCATGAAAAATGATTTTTCTGTCAAATTAAAAAAAAAATTCGCATATGCGATTATGTAACGATCGTTTTTCGACGTTGCTTCCTGAGAAACTCAATTTTTATCGTTCCGAGAACCAAAACTTGCTGGAAATAGTAAAATTTATCATTCTGGCTCGCAGGTGATGATCGAAAGTTGCGAGGCAACTGTAAAATCAATTGAACTACAGCTTGTGAGAGTAGAAACTTGTGGCTGTGCAGAAGGATACTCCAGAGATGGTACGATTGAAAAACAGCAATTTTTCTCGGTCTGCGTTGTTGTTAATTTGTCCTCTAATATTCTCAATCCATCTTTCATGCTCTATACTTTGTTTCCAGCCACAGAAATCCAAAATATACAAATAGGCGACGGAAACGTGTGCCCGGGTTTAGCAATACCGATTTACATGATATTTCCACGATTATTTACATGCCCGACGCTGAGTACGAGTAACTTTAAAGTTGGTAAGCATCGACCGGCTGCTCATGGTCATTTGAAAGTGATTTTTTCATTAAATCGTTCATTCGGAGCAATTTTGATAAATTTCCATTTTTTAATCATTCGCAGAATTCGAAGTAAACCTCATCATCCTGTTCGAGGACGATTATCTAGTGACAGAAAATTTCCCCATAATTCTGAGTCGTCATTGAGAAGAAAAATTGTCGATGGAGACGAAAAATAATTTTAGTAAGAATTGTGAAAACAACAATCATGTATTTCATACCTAAACGCTTCGAATTACAAATAAATTGTATAGATTCTATAGAAAAATCGTCGAGTCGTTATCTCGGAGGAAAGGCTGTACGTCGAGAGCATTTATAAATATTAAAAATTTATAGCACATCTCATCGTTGATGCACGACATTACAAATTCAATTATGCGGCTGAGAAAATGATAATTTTAAAACTTTTGAGCGATGTCCTCAAAATCCAATTTTTTGGCTTATTAATCTGCAAAATTTTTCTACGTTCTTGTTCTGGGTCAGACCCACCGAAGCTAGTAGCACCACGTAACCGAGCACGAAAGTCAGCATTTTGTTGCGTTTGAACCAAGCCACGAGTCCTTGATCCTTCGTATTCCTGAAAAATCATGAGGGCGTTACTCACTTTCATTAAGACAAGAAAAATATTATCCAGCTCAAGATTCGGCAGTTAAGAACTCGGGCAAAGATCAGAAAAACAGTCCGACGACCGAAAATACGAACGGATGAAAATTGTTGCTTTTTAGCAGAATTTTCGCTAAATATTTGCAAAAAGTTTTTTTGCGAAGAATGGCCCGATTTATTTTTTTGCGACTTTGATAGTGATAATTTTTTTTTGCCGCAAATTTCGCACGAGGACCTTTTACAAATATTTGCCAAATTTTGTAGCGCCTTACTTGGATCTCGAGAAGCCTTGACTGTAAACGAGAAGGTAACGTATTCTGACTAGATCGCTGTTTTGTACGAGATAGTATTTGTTTGGAATTTTTCCACCTTCCGAATCCTCAGCAATGTTTCTTCCATTATCGCCTAAAAAAATATAAATTAATGAACGATTGGTTGATATTTATCAATAAAAACGAAGATAATCCGTTTCTTGAGGGAGTTGCCTCGATGTAATCGTGCCCCATAATATCAACCCCATAAAAACCCGGTGCGTTGACGGAAGTTTAAACTGCATCGAATGCTCCTCTGCAATTAATAATTCTCAAAACAAAATCGTTCAAGGGAACACAGTGGCGTCCACGATATGCTCTTGGGATGTCAAAAGAATTCATGGAAATACGCTCGGTCAAGTTTAGGGCTTTCCCAACCTGAATAATCATAATTAGCATTTTTTTGTGTTCCTCAGGGCCTCGCATCGATTACCTGCGTCACCGCGTTTCACGTCCGGATGATTGATAACCTCGCACAGGGCAACGCAACTGAGTTCGCTACCCAAAATGCTTCCACCCCATCCATAGCCAACAGGACTATAGGGCAGACTTACACCCAGTTCGCTTGATAAGTAAATTCCATTACCAAATAATCCAGTCTGAAAGAAAAAAAGATAAAAATTTCATAAGGGGCGAGTCGTTTTACTGGAGAATTGCGTGAAATTATATTTCCAGTCCAGCTCAGCAGGAAGGAAAGCTGTGATCCTGAAGAATAATCGTAATCGACTTATGTTTTGTCGTAATGTTTACCTTGCACATGCTCTTCTGTATGCCGTAATGAATGATAGAATGAAAATTTTCCAAGCGACTGCCATGGTAAGCGTAAAATGTGGAGAATCCTTGAGAAGCAGCTCGCCACTTTTCCTCTCGGATGGAATGTTTCCCGCTCGCTATTTGGAATATCAAATTTGGTCCTTGTATCGCCATTTCAGACGGTACTTTTCGTAACACCGATTCGTACTATAATCGAAAAAAACGATCTACTTGAATCTTCGAATTGAATAAACCGAGTCAATTGCATCAATTGCACACAACAGCGGAAAACTCTAGACGAAAAAGTGACAAAATACATTCGAAGAAAAGAAAACGATATTTCCAGAGCAAATTGACTAAATTTTGCCTCGTTTCTTAAGCTTACGGATTTTCTATTGACGCTTGATATGTAAGGATCTCTCGACTGCACCAAAACCCAGTGCAATAGATCTATCGTTTTTCCATGATTGTCGTATACGTTTATATCGTTCAGTTGCTGATAAACTATAGCCAGAGGCGGTATCACTTCTATGGCTTCTCTCTGAAAAGTTCAAACAAAATAATTCTCTTGTTCAAAAAAAAAAAAACGTATAAAATTTACATGCAAAAATTCAACGAGTATGTTATTCTGTTTTGTTCAATTTTTGTCAACATTTTTCTGTCCACAGCCATGGGGCCAATTGAGTTTAAAACTTTACCTACTTCTCCATTGGATTTCGATTGATTTTCAATAACAATTTCCAAAATCAATAAATAAATATAAAAATGAATAAATAAATAAACAAATATTGCAAAATTCTTCCACCATGCCCCGTATTTTTGACTGTTCCATTTTATGAGTATTATGTTTTTTTTTTTTTTTTACCAAAGCCTCGATATCCTTGTCCTCGCGATGCGTGTACATGGGAGGAAACGGCATGAGGCAAGTATGATGACGATATGTATTACAAGCAGCTACGAACAGCGACCATTTGAGATCGGCTGCGGAAGGATCTCTTTCAAGAATTGATCTCAGATCGTGAACTTTTCTGTCTGAGCTTTGGTCGCTGCTTTGGAAGTCCATTGGGTCTATGGACCTTGGAATTCTTGTGATCTCTGAGTGTCGATAGAAGTCTGTGCGATTACTCGCTATCTCGCTCGTCTCTTCGTCCCATCCTTCGTCGCAAACGTGCCCTCTTTTCGTCACGCACTGCATTTTTCTATCACAATTTCTTTTTCTCCCTCAATAATCTAGAGGAAAAGAAAAATAAAGAAAAAATTTTACGCTACATTGACCGCAGATTCAAGAAAAAAAACGTTATGACTTTTGGATTTTTTTGTTGTTATTTTTGTACCTGAGTATCGTTTCGTAATTCGCTAAAAACATGGATTTTTGACGTACACTTTTGGTATTTATTTTCTACGATTGACAATTTGGCGTTTCATCGCTACGAGAAACGTGGAACGATAAGGAGTGACATAAAGTTAAATCAGCTCGTTTTTCTTCGTCCGATGACAGCTTACCGAAGGAATCGATAAACAAACACGAAATTGTATAATCAAACGCGTTTTTGTTGTGGGTCGAAAAAAATGAGACTTCAGGATACACAAAGAAACGTCAAACGTGAGAGGTTTTCATTGGGCAACGGAGTTGGTTATTTTCGTGGATTTGGGCCAATGAAATGATCGCTTTATTCACGGATCTCCAAATACGAAGCTTTTTACGTTTGTCAACAAAAACTTGGAAGTGCGTTTGAAATTTTTCAGCTGCGTATCAAAATTGAGATAATCGAGGATACGAGGGAGTTCTCGGGTACAATTCAGCCTCGCGGAGACGTTTGTCATGATCAGTTGAAAATATTTACCCATTGATGACGTGAAAATTGATGGGAAAGTTTGCGACATCTTCCGTGATAGAATCCGCGGACCTCTGACAGCGTAAGACTAGTTTTCGTTTTGCCAGACGTCTCTTGTTTATTTTCGACACGTAGGTACTGTTCGGAAATGATGATCAAACGATAGAACGTTGATAAAACGTTCGAGCGATGATAGCGAGCCAATAGAAAGACAAATCATAGTAAAACACTGATAAGAAAAGAATGGTTGGGGTTCCGCGGGACATGGAATTTATTTACGCGAACAAACCCGAGCAGGCAATGAAAATGCAGGAAAAAGTAATGCACGCGGCTGTGTGCTGCTAATTAATTAGCAGAGCATTTTTAAAACGTTCATATTACAATAAAGCGTTAGGAAATTCCATGCGAGAAAAATGATTTCTCTGCTTTTTCTGGTTAGCTGTAAAGTAGTTCGCACGTTCTCCACGAGAGGGCCAGACAATTTGAAAAAAAGATCCCTATCAATAGTTATAAATTGAGGGAAAAAAGTTCCTAGATTCCCGGCGAAAGTATAGTTTGGCAGGACTGTCATTCAATGTCAATGCTTTCAAGGTAAACTATCGATGACGTCAGTGTACGTCACTTAACAAGTGGGAGTGGATGGATGGATGGATGGACGGCAAAACGTTCCCGTCGTGCGGTGGTGGTGGTTTTTTTTATATGCCTCGCGAATCCGCATTCTCGTTGATCATTAAAAGGAACGCGTAAACGTTAAAGCTGCGCTATGCTTGAGGATGTCACTCTGGCCGATCTAGAGTGATGTTTCGCGTCGCAACGTAGTCGCGAAGAAACCGCAAGATATCGTGAGCGAAATAAGTGGAGGAGCGCGAGAAAAAGGGTAAATAAAAAAAAAAAAACAAATAATTCCGCGGAGGAAAAAGTGATAACAAAAAAAAGGAACGAGGATTTGGGGGAGGGGGAAAAAACCTACCAAAACAAGTGTTGTTTGCGCGGGCGTGCGCGCGCGTGCTCTCATATTGGTTAATATTGTACATATGTGTTTATTGTGTGTGTAAGTGCCCGCGTGCATATCTGTGAGTGTAATATCGTGCGCGCCTCTAATCCGCACGTGCTCTCCGTGTTACATGGAAAATCACCGAAATACGTTTGCGCATGCTCCTAGCGCACCGATGACGTCACGAAAATTGAGGTTTTGATGAAACTGGCCGATTAGTGTTGTATTTTTTTAGTTTTTCTTATACTTTTATTGAAAGTTTCGTTGCTCGTTTCTGTTGCTACGACGGATAATGTTGCTACGACGTGTTAAATAATTTTGCGGCGTTGGTGGCCAGCCCCGCGGGCCCCGGTGAGCACCGTGAGGACGACGCCTTGCGCGCCATTATTTTTTTTCTTCCTCCACCGGCCAAAGAATAAAAAACAACCACAGGATTTAAAACAAAAACGTGAGTAACCTGTTCACCATACTTCAACGCAACTCTATACTCACTCACACATACCTTTGTTCCTCTCCCCTCAATCTCCTGTACGTATTCTTTTACATCGGCACACGAGTTTACGTCCGCTGTTTATGTTTTTTTTGCACCACTTTTTTCGAATCCTTCCCAGGTTCCCGCAGTCACCGTCGTCCTCAAAACGGCCTTCGGATGCTGCGTACTCGTGTATGTGACGTTTCGCACCATCTTTTATTGCCTAAATTCACTTTCTTCTGCTCTACAGAACAAATCTTGTTTTTTTTTTCCACTCGATCGTAGAAAAAGGTGATTGCAATGTTTTTCAAACGCAAATATCTCGTGAAAAGCCCTGGTAATATAATTCAGTGCCCTAATTATTCAAACGCCTCACTGATTTTTTAAATCGTTTCTTTCGCTTCGAACGATCAACATAACCAACATTTTCCACGTCGTGCAAGTTTCTATCGTTCCTTTAGGACGAAATTCTTTTTTTTTCGTGACAGCCCGAGACATTGGGCACGATATTAGTTTGCGATGATTAATTGACAGTTTTCTTCGCTTTGAGATTGAAATTCATCCCAGAAAAGAGGTCGATTTTTATAATTCAATAAATAATCGACACAAAAAATGGTTTTCTTTGCATTCCAACTCCGCAAACTTCAGTTCCAATATTTTCTACGCCGCTTTTCTGTTTTCTCATCTCAATTCCGTGAATCTGTGCTCTTGCGCTCTTGAGCCTCGCCGTAAGGTCTCACTTTTTTCAACAAGAATCCACAATCATTTGTAAACCGTCTGCATAAATCATTTCTTTGGCAAAATTTGAAACTTTGGCTCCCAGCTCGGCGCTGGAGAACAAAGCGATAGAAAAACAACTCATCGATGCACTCTTAAGGTTCCCGCTCGACTCCAACTGCACCTTGATCACAAAGTTAACTCGAATCATCGAATTGTCAAATTTTGCTCGTTAATTGTCAAAATTCAAACATCGGCGAAGACTGTTCTGCCCACTGGGCAATATTTTTTTTCCCTGAGTTGGGTTAACGCATCGCAAGGTAGGATTTCCATTCTGCAATGGCTCTGGAGACAAATTCTAGAAATTCTGTTCATCTCGAACAATTAAACGTGCAAGTTGCACATTTTTTCTCACATGTAATTTGGCTCGAAACGAAATTGTAAAAAAAAATTGTTTCTTTATTTTTTTAAACAGAAACGACTGCGGGAAAAATGTCGAAAAAATTTGACAGATTTTTTGAAACTGTTCATTGTAAATTGGCAGAATTTGAAGAAATTTAATAATGAAGAAGGTACTGGAACAAACATAAAATCGTTGAGCCAACGAGTTGAGTTTGTACGACAATGAGAAATAATTCAGACACAGGAAGAAATCAAGTGATTAACGTCCATTTTGGTATTCATGGGATTCAGGAAATTTCATGGTGAGGAAAATACGCCTTGGAATAGCTAATTGAGATAATATCAGAATGAGATACGAAAAACGTATAATTTAAATAATTCTAGCGTAAAGAATTTCGTTGATTAATCAAAAAATCTCGAATTTTAGTTTCCAATGAAATTTGAGGAAAAAATTGAATGAATTTTGGTTGTTGAAGGTAGAGTTCGACCGCAGACCTCTGCCCCGCCAACCTGTAAGTGCATGTTGGGTCAATCTGACCCAAGGCGTTTTTGTAGTAAATTATCGATAATATTTGAAAAATGTGAAAACGTTCGTTGCCATTAAATTCCAAAGAATCGATAAAAGAAAATGTTTGGGGTCAAATTGACCCAGTGTGTACTCGAAGGGTCCACAGGAGAGACGATCTTGGAAAAAGGAAAATCTGGTCATCTTGAAATGACGATACTTGTCGACTCGACACATTTTTTTCACAATTTTTCATTCAATTCCATGAAAAAATATCTTATCAAATTTTCAGTGACGTATTAAAGGCTCGAGAGAGTCGAAAAAAGGCAAAAACTCATGAATTTTGGATGTTTTCGTACAGGGAAGCTCGGAGTGTTGATTGAAAATTCCAAGGTCATTCGACTGATTACTTTCATCTATGTACGTCGGTAAAGTCTCACGGGAATCTTGTTTCCTCACGAATTATTAATCGCCTTGGTTCCTCAATGAAAAAAAGTCAAAATTATCACGTGTTTTCTCGAACGAAAGTTGGCGTTGAACGAAAACAAAAAAACTCTCGACTTAATGAGGCCCAATGTCATAAAGATAATAAAAAAAAGTAATTATGGTTCGATCGGACGATAATGAGAAAGAAATATCGCTTGGAAAATCTCACGTTCGAGCGAGTGTCTCCCATGACTGTTTTCTTTTCTTTCCCATTCGTCAAATATTTAATCCCCTAACGAATCGCTGCTGCAGTGACTTGCCGCAGTATCACAATCAACAGATAAAGTGCAGGATGCGAGAGACAAAAAGAATAATGAAATTCACACGTTTTGTCGAGAGGGTTTGGAAACTTGTATGAATAATCGTAGACGAGAGACTGTTCGAGAATTTAGAAAAGCGTGTGGGGAAAGCCAGAGAAATAGGAAATTGTCAACGTAAATTCATTTGCTTCGATGTATGTCCAAGGAATTGAAGAAATTAAATGAATTTTTTTTTCTCGTATCAATTTACGACGTTGCAAGAGAGAGAAAAAAATTACAAGGTCATGACCTTGTCCATTTCACCCAGATAGCCCATACAATATGTACGTAAATGTTATACAGCAGATTGGACTCCAGCGCCGAATAATTCCTCGGGAATTTGCATTTTTATTGCACTACAGTAACAATCGAATGTCGACGAGTCGATGTTTCCTTCGGACGACGACGAGACGAGCACGAATATATTTCTCATAATAATTCCGCTGCAGGAATATAAATCATGACGAGATTTTCGTCGATGGGTTTGCAAAAAATTGGGTACAGTCCGCCATTGGTATCCAAGGATTTGGATCCTCTGATGTAACCTGCGCTAAAAAATGAAAATAAACATTTTGAGGAAGAAAAATGCGATGTGCTGCGGTTTCATCGACGTATTCCTCGGACGATACCGCCATCTACGTCCATTCGGTATTCTCCTCCGGCTCCCAACACAATCGGTGTGGTAGAAAATTTCTTTAACATTTTAAATTATTCGCGCGAGATTTTTTGACAGAAAGAATTTTTCAAATTATCGCCAAACCTTTTTGTCTTGCAATTTTTTCCTTTCCGACGAAAAGTGAGTTTTCCATTTTCTCGACATGTTTCAATGCACGCAATCAGCAAGAACTCGATGTCGTCGTTGAACTCAACTTTTTGCTTAGGATTTTCGGAGCGTGCAAGAAAAATTGCAGACACATCCGGTCGCGCATGAAAAACAAAAACAACAAAAAAATGTTGTAATTCGCGGTGAAGTAAAAAACCTGAGTAATTTGGGTAAAACGATATTTTGTGTTGCGGTCTGGAGGTCATCGGATAAGGGATTGATAGCGAGCTGACTCGATTTCAAGGAGCTCGATTAGGCTCAGGGCAGCTCGCCCCAACTCTTTCTTTCGCGTACGAAGTAAGAAAAACGAGGAGAGAAACTTGAGAATTTGAAAAATCAACAACGCACGATCACTTCGAGTTTATAGACGAAAAATAATGCTTTCTGGGAGGATTATTGTGTGAGAACTCCATAGAACTGTTTGGGAAGATCGTTCCCATCGGAATCTGATTGTAAAACGACAATTGTCACGGCAAGTTTCATCCTGAAATCCCATGAAGCATCATTTTTGTTTGTTTGCTCGTATTCTACCGGATTACTCAGGTTGTAATAAAAATCGGTAAACATTGCAACGTTTCTCTAAAGTACGACGTACTCCAGAGTTGAAACTCGATATCCAATCAATTTTACAATTGTTTTTCTTGTCCTCTGTCTCTCTCGCTCTCTCTTCTTGAGCTTCCTTCGGCTCTATTTTTTTCTCTTCCTCGGTCGTATCATCGTCAACAATCTCGATAACCTAGACCTACGCAACAGATAACACAATGCTGATAAATCCATTGTACAAATTGTCCGACAAGTAGTGCCGGCGCGATGAAACCTTTTAAGGGGAAACGTCAGTGTGACGGCTGCTGGACAACATTTTTTTTTTCTGTATTTCTGTGCCGTATTCTTCGGTGATGTAGCGAGGCCCTTAATGGGATCATCAATTTTGAAAATTCCGGAAAAAGATTGCTGGACTTGTTAATATTTTTGGAAGCTCAAAAAATTTTAATAATCAGAAAAAGTTTCACGTTTTTTTTCCGTTGAGGAGAAAACGAGGTTTGACTGATTTTTTAAAAATAAAATTAAAAAGCCTGTCGGAGGACTCGAAGGCAACGTTTTCGAATCGAACGTCCGATGGATCCCCTTAATATTTATTATATGTATCTTCCATACAGTGCTTAGAAAAATAGAAGAAAAAAAACAGAATAATGGCGTTGTTTGTGGTTCATAGAGTTTGACCTCGGGGAACAAAGAATATTCAATGTCGAGTATCCATTATGTATATGTATATGTGCACTTTGAAAAACGTTGAAACCGTCCCGACGCTCATGACCTAAGCGTTGACTCCCTTTATCAACTTCTAAGACTCGAGCGACCTACAGAAACTGCATAAACACTTGGAACAAAAAAAAAGAAAAAAATCATACACCCAGACGGTGCGGGTTGTTCGGACCGAAAAATCAAATTGCGAGCAACAACAAAATGTAGTGAAAGAAAACGAAATTTGTAATATCGTCGTGGTTTTGTTTAAAATGGCAAAAAAAAAAAAAAAAATTCATAAGTCAAGCGTTTTTTCAATGAAAACAATTTTTTTTTCTTTTTTTTTTTATTTCTCGTAAAATTATCGATACATCCATTTGGACATTTGAGCAAACGACCTCACGTGACGATATGTTCGATCCACAAGGTCTACGAGACAGTGTGCGCCGGGAGCCGGTTTGTAGCTCCTCCGCGTGGTCCCCTCTCCAGGTCGTTTGAAGGATCGTGAAAAAAAAGACGAAAAAAATTAACAAAAAAAAAAAAACAACTTCTCCCGAACAGCCTCCGCGCTTCGAGGTGAAGATGAGAAAGTGGTATCCTCTTGCATGTTGTAACGCAGGCTTGGGAGCAGCATATGATCTTGAATATTGCGATTAAGCAAGTTCGGTCGGAATGAGATCATCGAAATGATCGAAAATTATAATATTAATCAATGAAATTGATATACGCGGCTGTTTAGAATCAAGGGATTTTTATTGTGTTCAAGATTTTCTGGGTGGAACATAATGAGCTTATTATTAAAACAAAAAAGTCACTTTTTTGCCGAAGATGAAAAATGTTTTGGAAAATATAATGAAAATGTCTTGTTTGCTAGTAAAATGAGTTCGACGCGTTATGGTGCAACAGACGATGAAACGTCTCGTAACAACTGTGTCAACAGACACGAGAATGTTGATGAAAAAATCTGTCAAATGATTTACGCAATTCTTACCATGTCCCCCCCTCATCTGATCGCCTGCTGATTTTCTCATTTGTGGATAAAATGACAACGAGGTTTGAATGTAAGGTCTTGTGATTATCTCATCATGTTTATTGACCATCAGTTCCCATAATTTATTATTTTTCATTGCCTTTTTCAACGAATCGGAATATTATGTGGAAAACAAAAGTTTTGACAATGAAAATATTTTCCTAGTAGAAATATTGATATTCAATTAGTTTCGATCGAAATTATTTCGTTCTCTCTTTTTTTTTTCCTCGCCCTTGATATGGGTTCACCGTTCAAGTTCCGGGCGTAACGCGTTTCCTTACTCTTATCGAGCATTATTTATTAATTGGATGATTGAGAGCATGGTGTGCGTGAGAGCGTTTATGGGGAACGAGCTCACGATCGATTCGAGTTCTCTAATGCAAACTTCGCACGCGTACATACATATACGTGTGAATATCTAAATGGCAGCTGAATTAAACAGAGGGAATGCTACGAACTGGCCGGCTATAGATTCTCCTTGAATCTCAAATCTTTCGATTCCAAGTTTTCTTCGATTGGTTCTAAAGCCGAAATTACTGGAGATAGAAAATTAGCGGTGAGACATTTTTTGTAGGAAATTTCATTCCCGACAAAAATGATGCTGTGTATTTTCTTCGTAACTTTAACCGTTTGCATGGTGTCTGCCTTGGAAGCCTGCGTAGCTTTGCGAACACTTTAAAATGATCGAAATCAACGTCCCTGAACTTGTGTCGATGGCGATGAGTTTTCGAGGTAAAACTACGTGCAAATATTGCTTCATATTCCGTACAACTTTCCTCCAGAATCCAGGGATTTATTTATAAACATTGAACCATAAATTAATTGGTTAAACAATCAATTCGTTAATAACTTCCTACGTGTCTCTATGAATCTGCAGTAGACGCTCCTCCTGACGCGATTCTTGTTCGCAGCAATTCACAATGATACATCCAAACTAGTCGATTGACCATGGAGCACTAAATGTGTGAAACAGACAGCAAAAATCTACACACATATATTTATGTAATACGAAAAGTACAATACACGTGAAACATTCACGATGATTTGTTCTGCAAATTACGTCACGAGGGGTGACGAAAGATCAGCAATAATACAGTATTTGCTCTTCTGGTTTCTCGAGGTAATATTTGCAACGATGTGTATGTAACGAATGCTAAAACTCGCGATGCTTCATCCCACGTATAGAAAAATGACGAACATTTTTTTTTTGTCAATTATTTTTTTCTTAATCCAATGTTCTTCCTCGTGCTACGCGAATCAGCGTAAATTTGGCGGGAGTTTTGAAGAACCAAATGAAAGTTGAAGCCTCGTGAAAAATAAAAGTGAAATATTTTTGTTGCCTTTTTTTAAATATAAAATTTCGGTTTTTTAAACGTACTCAACATCCTTAATGTCGATGCCCGAATGAAAAAATCCAAGAAATGTGAGCGACGAGATTGAAATCTGTATGAATCACGAGGAGGATAAGGAAGACGATGTTGGGCTTTTCCAATCGTCATATCCAGCCAAGAGCTCGAGTGTTATCGCACAGACCGTTCCACCTGTGACAGCCTGCACAAATTCGTGCTCAAGATGTATTTATTTACAAGGTGTAACACGCAGTAGCGCGGACGATTGGAACGTAGGCGGAGGTTTAATGAATTCGCGCGTGCCTAAACCCTCTCTGTGCATCAACAAGATATTGATGCATCGTGTAACAGAGTCCACTGTAATATGTCACGATAAGACGAATGTATAGGTATATCGTGTTACATATATGTGTACGCGCACGTGCTACAAAGGCCCACACAGAAGGTAATGTGTGTTTGCGGTTGCAAAGAAGGTGTATATACGTGCATGAGCCAAACGAACCGAACGGAGCGTTTGTACAAAAAGGGCGTAGCGAATATCCGCGTGCTGCGCCGTATGGGCGATTTAGCATGGACTTGGCCGGACGTAGGGAACGTTAAGGACGACATTAAAAATAGGCAAGGTATTCAGAAATAATGCGAGAATGAATCAGAAATTCTTTGACTTGGTAATGACGTTTAAATTTAATGAAATCTTAATGAACTTTCCGACTGGTGCCCTTCGGTTTCTCATTTTCTCGAATTCGTGCAGCACACAATTTCAGTTTTCTCCATAATGATGTTTTATGATGATTCGTCAAAATTTCGAGTTTTCGAAATCGTTCGGGACTGTTTAAATCTGGTCGATTTACGTTCGAGTAATAATAGCATTTCGAAAGCAACGACGAAGATAGTTGTGCTGCGGCCAGAAGGATAATTGATTTGGGGGCAATAATTAAGAAAATGTGAAACTTGAGTCTAAATTACGAGAGGAAACTTGGAACGAGAATTTTTACTCGATATTACGGTAGGTCAGCAATTTATGGCGTTGATTCCATCGAAATTTCTTTGTTTCTTACATCAGAAAAGCCCGAAATCTATAGACAACGTTCAACTACGATTATCGAATGATCGTTTTTTACGGAGTGAGAACTAAATCAACAAAAAATGTTGAAACCGTTTGAAAGGTCGAAAAAAGAACAAACAAAAAATGAATTTCGATAAGGAATACAAAAAACTGGAATGGCAGATGTACGAATTCCAAGCATTCCATACCCACGCGCAGCACGTGCCCGAAACCCTTTTGTATGCTGCTGCACAGTCGCAGAACTTGGAAATGGTATTTTTTTTTCCATCAAATTGAATGAGCGAGTTTTTTGATTTTCGTGGACTCGTTACCTAGTTAGAAAAGGCTCGGAACGGCTGTAGGACTGAATTTTCATGGGAGAAATAGTTGAAGCACTTCAAGGCCAACGTAGAATTATCGGGTTGATGAAAACATGGAATTGGAAGGGCCTGTATAAGTTATTGTTTCCTGTGAAAGAAAGGTTCATGAGAGAAGGAAATACGCGGTAAGATAGGCGCGCGCAGCACACTGTGAATAGAGAACCCGAAGAGGTCCTGCACGTGGTGATAGGACCACGTGGGCCTTTCTCGTCTGCGTCATGAGAGACCAAAGCAAAGAGAGAGAGAAAGATGCATCGGGAGAGAAAGAGAAAGA
This sequence comes from Hyposoter didymator, assembly GCA_037952995.1. Classification (NCBI taxonomy): domain Eukaryota; kingdom Metazoa; phylum Arthropoda; class Insecta; order Hymenoptera; family Ichneumonidae; genus Hyposoter; species Hyposoter didymator. The sequence goes on along the minus strand of JBAJMU010000004.1, from coordinate 11,603,322 downwards.
GGGAGGGAGAGAGCGAGAGAGAGAGAGAGAGAGAGAGAGAGCAAGAAACAGAGAGGGCAAAAGTACACCACGGACACCCCATCGTGTATTGATTGAGGGTGGCCATGGTCGTATCCATAGCAACGTTTCTTTTACCTGTAACGTTCGTATACATATATAAAGACATGTGGATATACACACGATCAGTACGTCCGTATACATACGTTTGTATATAGAAAAGCATAAGCGAGGTGAATTCAGGTGGGCAGGAGGTGTAGTCACCCACGTCCATCTCTAGCCTTCTGCCAGCTCTACTGAGAGCCCAAGCTCGTTGTTATGTCACTTTACCTGGGGAGCAGCTCGACGTGAATATCGCCGCTATAACCTGGCCATGGGAAGGGCTTTCCTCCAGTTTCCTTGCGAGTTCAAGCTCATCCTGATTCTCCTGCTCTTTTCCTACGACATTTGCACGCCCACGTATCTCTGTTTCCTTTTTCTAGAAATCTGCTGTTTGACTCGTGACCAACCCTGTACATATTTTCACCAACATTTTACCAACTTTATTCGTCCTCTCGGCTCTCCTGCTTCTTCTTCACGTACACCTGTGCACAAACTGCTCCGGCAGCAAGCAATGACTCGAAGGGTTCGATTTTTATTTCGTTTCGCAAACTTTTTTTTTCCTTACGTACTCAACTCTTATTATAGTTTTACCATTATAGAATCGTAACTTTCCAGTCATAAGTTCCGGCTTTCACAACAGTCGGCTTCGGGGACTCGACAGAGTTGAATGTTATTTTGGAGCGTTGGAACTATGAGGGCAGGGCAGTGAAGAATTCTCGAATGATTTGTCAATGAAAAGACGATTTCTTTTCGATAAGATTGTCTGGAATGCGTTGTAATTGAGAGACGCGATGGGACTAAGAAAATGCTCGTTTTATCAAGAAGAATTAATGAATCAAGGGAAATAATGCAGCGGCTGAAATTAGTCAAGACGGAGCAATAGCGTGCGTGCAAATCCTTTCTTTCTCAGAGACTGCTGAATTTAGTACACAAGCGGAAAGGTCCTTGAAGGATTTTCCCCATGAAATCGCTAAGCACCTGTGACGTCACTATTTATGCAAAGTTGTGATGATGACGCAGTGTATGATATTGATAATGGCGACGATATGACGTTGATAAATTCATTTTATATTGCAAAACTGCTGGTAATTATATACTCTCTCGACTATTCGTATATCAAGTTTTTATAACTGCGAGACTTTATCGCGTTTCGTTCGTTTTTAACTCTTTCTTTTTTCATTCTATATTATTCTTGGATTTACCTGGGTATTTATATTCTTTATTTACATCCTATATACTACTTCTATGTTAATGGTACAGTTGCATTTCGTACGAGTAGAAAAGATATAGCTTCGCAAACGTACGTTTTTACTGTATCGAACGTTCTCGCACTGCAAACTCCTCTCCCTCTCTCTCTCTCTCTCTCTCTCTCTCTCTCTCTCTTTCTCTTGTCCATACATTTACAAGGGAAAGCCTATAGTTTCTGTCAGAAAAGACGCGCGTCTAGACGCTATCTTCTTATAGATAGTACACGATGACTAGCACACGGTTGCCTATTAAGCATTGATTTTTGGATCGAAGAGAGTATCGGCTACGCGAGAGTGAGAGAGAGAGATTAATTTTTTCGTCGCAACGTCGTACGTAGATGCAAAAAAGAGTTGCAAAGTGCAGCTCGCGCACAATATTTCTTCGAGCCTCGATGTTGGATGAATTTTTGACGACGATTTTTCTTCTACAAAATGTAATAAAACTCTGATAATTTATGGGGGACGTTGCTCGGCGTGTTATAGGGCTGAGGAAAAAAAAACACATTTTCTCGGCTGCCTTATTTATTCCTTAATTTCATATTGCCGCGCGGCATATCAAATCGACAAGTTCGTAGGGCCGGAGCTGTCAGGATCTTTGGCATTAATTATTCCACACTTTTACCTACTTCCATGCGGGTCAATGTGTGTTTTGCCAAAAAGCTATCGAAACTTGGAGGGTTCGTTATAGCAATCGATGTTATCACGGCCGTATCTTCTTGCCGCGTAAATCGAACCCGGCAAGTTCATCGATTCTCTTCCGAACCTCCAACCGTTTTTTTTTTCTTTTTATTTCGGAGAAAAGTAACGTCGTAGAGAATCTGAATGGATAATGCAATTTCTGCGATGATGGGGGAATGATTTTGGTGTTACAGCAATCTGTAGCCTGAATTTCAAATTTTTTCTACGATCGGCCTTCACAGGAGATTTCAGACGCCAGGCGAATGAAAAAGCCTCGTTTCTCCATAAAAAAATCTTTGGGAGCATGCAGGAGAGCCTGCTTCCGTAAATCGAGTGTTGAGCAAATATAAAATGGATTTTTGTTGTTGTCAAATGTGGTGGAAAAGTTTTGGAGCGAGCGAGAGACTCGAAGGCTGTGCATTTTGCTTACTCGCGCGGTGAAAGCTTTTGGTATTCCCTCGTCGTGCGCGCGGAGCATCCGTTCGGGGGGAGGGCGGTAAAGGGGAAGTGCCTGTTGCGTGTCGTGTGATCCGCGTGGGATGAGAAAGAGGGCCGTGGTTTGCGCATGATCATATATATACAAACATATTTGAAAGATACACAGAATCACGAGCTGCAGCAGGCTCGCGATATCGGGATCGAGAGCGCATGCGCGATTGCTTAACGACGCGGCTGTGAAACGTGAGCAAACGAAGAAACAAACAAACGCAGGCTTGAGGGTCGAGTGCGCCCGGCCCGGAAGAAGGGAAAGCGGGCAAGCGAGTGCGGCAAAGAAAACGAGAAAAAATAAATTAGGAATTGAAACAAATGAATCAAATAGAAGGAACAACCGCGCGAGCACAGGGGTGAAATACAAAAAGCTTGAAAAGCCCGTGACGAGCCTCGAGTGTAAGCACTTTCGTGAAACACTTCCAAGCATAACGGAGTAGGGGGAGCCGCCAGCACAGGGGAAAGGGCGGGTCGAGACGAAAAATTTGGCACACAAGCTGCATGCTTTATATTTCCCCAGCAGGCCAAGCGCGAAAAGTACGGAGGTCGTGGTGCTCGACGTTGCGATGGTATAGACGTTCACAATGGAGAGTACACGGGCCTCGTGAAACCATCAGGTAATTAAGCAGTTCCATGCAATCAAAAAAAAAGAAACCAGAGCGAAAAAAAAACACCACAAAAGGGGTTGATGCGTCAATAAAACGCAAATCAATATTCGTATATTTTTCCATTCAATTGACCGAGCAGCTGCGAGAGTAAAAAAAAAAACTCCATCGTTTTTTTCCAATTTATGAAATCGTTCATTCAAAGCTCGAAAACCGACGAAGACACATTCCAGCGATTTAATGAATTTTACGTGATTTTCAACACGTGTTCGTTATCCAAGTTGGTTTTTTCTCATTCGGTGCGTTTTTTATGGTAATAGTCGTTGAAAAATCACCCCCACAACTACGAGGAAAACACTTGCGTTCGTTGGTGTATGGATTTTATGTACAATACTGTATACAGTCCGAATTTGCAAAGAGGGTGGGGAAGATAATTTTTGGTCGGTACTATACCACGGGGCAATGGATCCAAGGAGCAAGGCGTGAGGGAATGCGAGAAGTGGGGAGCAGTGCAGAGGTTGGGAGAGAGCGAGAGAGAGAGAGAGAGAAAAGAGGGATGTTGCGACGTCGGGCGTCCAGTGATCGCGCCTTAAAAGGTTCGACGCCGCACGCGCCCGACAGCTGCCAGCCAAGCTCTCTCGGATGCTGCTACTACTATACGCACACGTATGAACCCTCACAATCGCAAAGACGCTATATACGCACGCACGTACATTTGCCTCTTTGCTTCTCCTCCGAACTGTGACGCTCTTTTCCTCGTCACCCTCGTTAAACCTCCCCGTCCTCTTTCTCTCTCTTCAACCGCTTCTCGATTTCGCCTCTTACTCCTCCTCCACCTCCTTCTCTTTCTCTTCTCTTCTTCTTCTTCTTCTTCTTCTTTTTCTTCGCGTTGCCTCCTTGCATCGAATCTTTTCTCGCTCTCGCCCAGCCCCAATCTCCTTTTTCACTTCGTCAACATCATCTGCTCCGCAACCAAAAATCACACCCTCTCCCTCCTCCTTTTCCGCTCCTACACCGCTTGTGACGAGATCCATGCTGCACTCGGTCTCCCTCGCACGTTCAATCACTGATCGCAATGCGCGGTTTTAAAAGTTAATTACTCGCCGTTCAGTCGTTTCGAACAAAATCATGGAATCTCGACCTCCCGCGCACATGGCATTCGAGTTTCCGTTCGAACGCAGCGTTTATTTATTTTTTTATTTCTTCGGTTTATTAATTTGAGATTTCATCCATTCTTTCTTGTAGATTTAGCCGGAAGTTAGGCCCTGATTCTTTCAAATACGTTTTCGATTTTACTGATGAGAGAAAAACGAGTTTTGTGCATCGTGACGATGCAGAACTTATTATGCTAATAATACAATTAATAAATCATTTAAATCACAGAAAATAAATGAAAAATGAAAATAAATTTAAATCAATGAAATCGAATAAATAAAATGAAATAACATAAAATGCTAATTTGTACAGTGCCTTCGGATTTCGGTATTTTGTAAATTTGATAAAGAGCGGAATCATGATTCTGACCTATCGACATATTTATTCGAATAATTGTTCGAACTTGATGAAATCTCACTTTGGTATTCGAAGCACTAGATGTGGATCAGCCCTGTGGGTCAGCCGAGCTACGAAGTTTCTTCGTTGCCAAATAACGAATGGATCAAAGCAAAGCTGCCACCTTTCTACGACGTTGGTCATTATCGTCCAAATTCCCTGTGGCTCTCTGTCTCGTTCGTCTTCACAATTTTTTTGCTTATTATTTTCTTCTTCGACTTTTCCCCTCGTATCCAACGTAAACTTATAGTTTTTTCGTTTTTTTGTTGTTTGTGTTTCTTTGCCGGAGGCTCTCAGCGTCCTCGACGCTTCGGTTCGCGTCGCTCGCTCGCTTCGCGGTGTCGCGTTTCATCGAGCTTACGCATCCGCCAACGCGCGAGTCTTTCGAAGGCTACGAAACGTTGGATTTTAGGGAATTAAGACGGTGAACTCGGAGCTCGTGACTTTTAATTATTTCTCTCGAAACACCTCGCGAAAAATTCAATAAAAATAAAAAGGCAAAGGGCATGTCGCTCCCTTTTTACGCGAGGCCGCTCGTCTTTGTTCGTGCGATCGTTGCTCACCATTCAAAAGTTGAAAAAGGTCGCAGGTGCATTTCTATGAGTTGAATATTCTCTTTCCACTCTAGCCTCCTGTGCAGCTTTCGGTTTTATTCGTTTTCAGGTGCACTACAGTACCCTCGATTCTCCTCTCTCCTGTAAACTCATTCCCACCCTCATTCTTCAGATTTCAGCTGCTTTCGATCTCCTCAACACTTTCTCGCTGGCAAGCACTTCCTTCTCCACATTTTTCTTCTTGTTTTAACTCCTCGAGTCGTTTGTTTCCTCAGGTGGAGCCCAACCCCTTCAATAAAATTCTTTTCCCATTAGGCTTTGTTGCTCCACTTGGCCGCTCGGTCTCAGGTGTGTTTCAACCCCTTAATATTCTTCTCTTCCGCTCGCTCTTTCTCACGCACTTGCAATTTATTTCGCTCTCGCTCCCCTGAGCTTTCCTTTCGTATGGGGCGACATAACACCTTACGCACACTTCAGCTTGATGACCCGTGGCATGCACTCTTATCCCCCGGTGCATTCGCCAGCCAAGGCGCTCGATTTCACCCACCGATCGCTGCGACGACCGATCGACCACACGCATAACGCGTGTACGCACATTTTGCAGATTTTTTTCTTCACACGCCGTTTCACACTGCTGCAGTGTCGCCGCGCATCGACGAGAAACACGAGCAACTCAAAAGCCATTCAAAAATGCATTTTCTCTGTAAAACTTTTGAGAACTCGCTGAATGCACTGATTTTTTCGTTATCTTATCATGGGATGTTAATCTTGTTTTTTTTTACTGAGAAAAATCGCGTTCATTTTTTACTCCTTTTTTTCCATTCCAAATTATCAATGCCTACGCTTTTTTTTTACCAACAAACTCCTGATAACCCGAGAGCCGAACAATCAATGCTTGAGATTGAAAAAAAAAAGATTTGAGGAGGCTCGTGGCAGAATATTTTGTATATCGTCGTATCTTCGTTATGTATCACTTGAAAATATTGAAAGAGTGTCTGGTCAGGGTTGATCATCCTTCTAGAGCTTTATCCAACTTTGTACATATATATATATGCCGTTATACGCCGTTATCGTACGTTTATGTACATTTATGAAGGCGTATCAAGGAGTTGATATCGAAAGAAGAATGACGAGAGGCTACGCGTTCTTGTTGTAATTAGCGTACGTAACACACGTGGCCCGGGATTTCGAGGATAGCAGAAGCCCAAGTCCAAGCAGAGGGACATGTGTTCCCCAGCCTCCTACAGAGATATTGCTCCGGGGGATATAATGTCTACCATAATGGCTTTCTCTCTCTTTCTCTCTCGTCTTGTCTCTCGTTGCTTCTTGACTGCTGGTGATCCTCGACACAGCCACCAAGCACGTGTATGCTTTCGGGGGGCTTTTTCACCATCGCACCCACACTCTACCCCACGGAAAGTTGACGTATCGCGTACCCGGAGACTCGAACGATCAGCTGTAACGTGATTTTTCAAGTAGCACGATTTTCATTCTAACTTGGCGGTTAATTATTCGATAAAATGAAGAAAAAAAGTCGAAATTTCTTGAGAACATTTTTGGGCAAATAATTTATTCGCCTCCTGTGTTAAAATTATTGAATTTTTTTTTATCACAGACTTGAGCGAGTTGGCTAAACTTTAGCGTAGCAAATTTTTATCTCAGCCCGTTCTTTACGGAGCAAGTTTTACACTCATTTTCATTTTATTTTGGTAAAAGGAAGGATTTTAAAAAATAGAACGCACGTATACGACACACCTTTTCGTGCGTTCTGTTTCTTTCCTTTCGCTCTTTTTTCTGCAGCAGCAGCAGCCACCACGGCTGGCAGCAGAGAATTTTTGGTTTTTGTTTCGTCTCCGCGTCTCAGTCATCTGCGTTTCCGCTTCTTGCTCAACTTCCTTTTTTTTTCTTTGAGGGGAAAGCAAAGTGCCCAATACCCGAGAAACTCAACCCCGAATGTCTTTCGTTGATCTTCTTCCGATGCGTGCGTATGAAGATATTATAACTCAGGATTAAAAGATCTCATTTTTACGAGGCTCGGAAAAAGCAGATTTCGGGAAGCAAAAAATTACATTTTATTGGTGGAATCGCATTAGATTTACGATCAGTCAATGCTCTTTGGAGTAACGTCGAGTTTTTGAGTAAACGAGCGTTTCATGCACGATCAAGACTCGGAGTCTCTTGGTTTTCGTGGCACTGAAGCTCGCAACGTTCGGGTCCAACGAAAAATACGTTTTTCTATTGATTGTTTGTTCAATTTCAAAAACCCTGACGATTTTCGTATCGATTTTGTATTTGGAGTCTGAAAAAATATCGTTTTATTGTCTTGAGCAAATATTCAATAAGAATCTTGAGATTTGCTGAAGAAAACACGAAATTCCATTGCATTCCAACGATGTAAACTTCAACATTGTTGGTTTTCGGTTTTTTCTCAAATACTTGACGTCACGAGTCTACCATTTTTCTAGGCTCCGTTCCCCGAGCGGTCGTCACAATGTTTTCGTGAAAGAAATAACCCAGTAGCTTTTTGCACCTGTCTAAATTTTTTTTCGTCTAGAAAAGCCTTGTTTAAGTGAACAATTTGGCACTAATGAAAGAAATATAAAATAAGAGACTGTTTCGTTGGTAAAAGTGAAAAAAAACGAGTCTCCCGACGTCAGTAACTTCCACAGAGGTTGAAAAGCGTGCAAATTTTCGAGGAGCGTGAAAATTTCTGAAACGTAGCCAAGAAAAAGTTCCATTTCCTTTGGAATTCCCCATACGTATATTGTGCAGATAGATAGGTAGTCGAAGCTTTGTCACGAAGGCTAGAGACCGAGAGAGAGAGCGAGGAACGAGGACGAAAGATTGAGGAACGCGCAAGCTCGCTCGTATACGTGACGATAATTGATAGGTTTTGCTCGAGTCCCGGGGCGGCTCGCGTCGAGGAAGTGAGAAAGATACGAGCCAGTCGAAAAGAGGGACCAGGAGTAGAAAAAAAAGGAAAAATAATGAAAAAAAACGAAAAGAGAACGGAAGAAAAAAAAATGAGAGCGTAGAAGAAATGCGCGGAGGAAGAAGAAGAACGCAAAGAGTTGTGAGTTAATGAAGAGAGGGAAAGCTCTGCGACGAAGGGATCGCGGGGAGTCAGGGGATATGATGAAAGAGGAGAGGGCATCAGGTCCACGCGTCATCCTTAGCACGTGCTCTGGTTTCTAGCGGCTGGTACGACTCTAAGTCTAAGGCATCATGGTGCAAAGCCACAGACATCTTACCATCCCCTCTTTGCATCAACCTCCTCCGGAACTGGCGTGGCACACGGTTTTCTAAAGCGTCACGAAGACCGGCATCGTTTCGCTCCCGGTATTATATTATTATATAGAGTATGTAGCAGAGAGAGAGAGAGAGAGAGAGAGAAAGTGTAGATCACAGCCAGAGCAGAGCCCGGTGGAAGTTTAATTTTAGCACTTTAGCTTCGACTTTGGCTGTTTCTCGTAGGGACCATGACGACCGCGACGATGGAGACGATGGCGGATAGGTAGAAACCGAAACCCGGCCAGTCTCAATCCGCGCACATCCATTACTTTTTACTCCATAATTTTACCATCCCTCTAATTTAATTTCATTTTATTTCAATTTTATCCAGAAAAATCAACAATTTTTGAATAAATATTCCATTGCAACATATTTCCGCCATTATTTATTTTGGCGAGTTTTCAACAACCTTCGTAAAGTCTCTGGAACCCACAAAAGTCCTGTACGGTTTTATATTAAAAATAAAAAACGTCTCATGACACAAAGTTGACACATGGAACGATCGCCCTGATTTCAATTATTAATCACTTTAATAATAAGCACTCGTTCAATATTACGACTGAATAGTATTCGAAATTTGCCACACCAGTGCAGAGCAATCTAAAAATGTATCCTCGTATTTCACCGGAATATTGATAAGGGAATTAATTGCAGATTCAAAATTCGTACATCGTCAGTTACAACGGAGATCGTTATTTTCCAAACGAACGAGCTTCAAACTCATTCAGTCGTTTTCTCGGATTATTTCCTCGATCACCTCTATGCTCCTCGAAATATTATTTTCATCCTTCGAGTCTCTTATGCGATCCTGTTGAATTTATAACTCGACTCGATGCTGAAGCGATGTTTGATGTTGAGCGAATTTCTAAGCTTTTGGGAAATGCAGACGAGCCAAAGAAGAAATGGAATGAAATTTTTTATTTATCGAAAATTCGATACAATCCATTCGCCGGATCGATCAGCGATTGTACGGAAACGAATTTATATCCTCACGAAGTATTTGCATTTTCGGGACGTGACCCGAGAGATGAAATTTCGTCGACAATTCCAAAGGAGAATTGTGAGTGAAATGAATAAAAATTGACGAAATGATTATTTGTGTGAATTAATCTCTAAGGGAAAAGGGGGAAGAGCATGTCCGACTGCCTTTATACGTTCAACTACTGATACCTGCGGGCTACAGAGCCACGTCTGTGTTTCCAAAAATGCTGAAACATGGTGGCAAAATGATTGGATTTCGATATTTTTATTAAATTTTGAAACGTTTTTTTTCGATGTAATGGAAAAAAAGTCGAGGGCTCGGTGAATTTTTAACGAATATTCGTTGAATAGCTGATGGTCAAATGTGAAGCTGAATTTTTCCTCACTGTCGATAACTCGATTTCCGAAATAATAATAATATTCCGAACGGTTTTACGGTAGAATTTGCGGTGAAACGGAAACGAAATGATGAATTTTAACGGAGCAATTATTAATAAAATAATCGATTGATTTTAATATTTATTTCATAAAAGATTAGTTCGACGTGGAAAAAGCAGTTTTTCTTCTTAGTTCGAGCATGTATAATCGTCAATTTTATAAATACCAGGAGTGGATCGATTCGTCACTACGTGTTAATTTAAGGTCAGAGTTTGCGACGGACGAATCCATCAGTAGAATCTGCGAGTAAAATCGAATCGGATAAATGTTTAAACAGTCGCAGTGGAAAAAAAGGTCAGAGGCTTAAAAATGTTAGCGCGAGCTGCTGGATAAACAACTTTTTTGATGTCGTTTATTTGGATGGAGTTGGGACTCGGGAAAAATGGTTAGCGATGGGAAAAGATGAATAAAAAAGGGAGGGGGGTGCGTTGTGATAAAAATGGTGGGAGCCTTTATCAAAGGGTTTGGTTTAGCACGTGTTGGCGTATGCTCTGTTGGGGATATTGTAGCGAGCGTCCTGCGAGGCCCTCCTGGACCGAAGGAACGTTGCAGCGGTCTTTACACTTATTTGTACGAATGTGCGAAGCGTCGAACGTTAAAGACGATTGACGGAGGGCAAAAATGAGGGCGAAAGGGAGAGAGACGGGGAGAAGGCGAAGGAAAGAGGCAGAATGTGAGTGACTAATGTGGAAGGAGGAGGAGGAGGAGGAGGACGAAGGGAAAAGAAGTGACAAGAATCCATGAGAGTGAGCGAGAGCTGGCGAAGGAGCGAGAGAGACAAGCGAGTCTGGGGCATGTTGGGCCGGCTGTTTGTTAGTTGGGTGGAGGCGTGCAGCAGCCCTCTCTCAGCTGCCAACAGATTTATCGAGTGGCACGTGCCGCTCGACGAAGCTCCCGATGTTTCCTTCCATGCTTCCCCCTTTTCTTCAACGTTCCATGACTTTACTGCTGCCATTCCAGCGATAACCATGTGCATTTTTCGATGTAAACATATATAGGCTCGATATTCAACTTGCCATCGAATTCTCCATCTTGATATAATTTTTCATTAAATTCATCGAAAATATGATTTTCAAGTGAAAATATGAAAAATGGAGAAATCTTGGGGTGCTATCATCTCAACGTGATGCCAGCAATTCCAATCTCCTTACGAAACTCTTTATTGCTTAAAAAACTTTAGACCGCTGAGCTATTTTTGAATTGGCCGCATGTAACTCGTCGCCCAACGATCCAGATCGCGGTGCTTAATGGAATTGGCATTTTATTACTGTCGTTTTACGCTTTCGGTGAACGCTGCATGACCTTTTCTTATTGTTAACCCGTAGGATCATTCTCCCCTTCTCCTCTGGCCGAAAGCTCGATCGAGTTATATGCAGAATTATTCACTTTCCAGCCCCGTTTTCTTTCAGTGTGATGCTTTAAACTTTTCATATCATTTTCGAATTCAGTTTTAAAATACATTCCGTGCGACTTCATTCTTCGTCGCGAAAATGTTGAATATTTTTTCTGCATTGACAGCATCAACGTCTTTTTTTCAACGCGAATTCGCGGTTTATCGTCCCAGCAGATTTGAGTTTTATATTTTTGTTTCTTTAGTCAACCCGCGAGAAAGCTGTCAAATTGACTCGTCGAAAAATGGCTGTTGTGCCCGAATTAATGCTATGAACCGGGCCAATAAGTGTAACAGCCTTTAATACCCTCGTAGTTATCGATATTGATGCAGCTCTCTCGCGTTGCTCCACCGAGAGCTTTTCTCTCTTGGCCTCTTCAATTAGTAATGGAGAAGCTATTTTGAAAACCGCTACCCCGGCTATCCGATAATCTGTTTAGTACCCCCGATATGCCTGTTTCGCGGAGGAGAAATGACGCTGATACGAGAGATAACAGAGGAGGTGATGTGATGAAAAATGCATACCACATTGGGATATATCTGCCGTGGAAAATGGACAGATATGGAACGAGAGTGGAGAGCGAGCGAGCGAAGAAGGAGGATGAAAATCGATCGAGAGATCGGACTGAAAGACCGAGAATTGTGGAATCCGAGAATGGGCGAGTGAATAAATATACACATGATCTTTTTATTGTAATATTTTTGTGTAACGTTCATCGATTCGGTTGCCACAAGGCTAATGGAATTTGAAAAAATCTGGATAGGAGAAAATTCATGAAAATCCAACGACGAATGTAATTCTTGACTTCCGATTATTATCGTCGAATTTGTGAGATTAAGGCGATGTTCATTGAAGTTAATAAAGTTTCAAAAATTCCGTTGAATATGCTGAATTAGACGCTACTTTCGTGGAGAAAGAAATTTTAATGGAAGAGACTCCGGAGCCTCGTCGTGCGAGAGTGAGAAATAATAAATCTGATTTTTTTTTACACGCTCTGTGAAAAACACTGGCTACTGTTAAATCTGCCGAATTGGGCGAACGAAGAAAAAATATTGTGGAATATTAAAAACACCAATTAGCGAGGATTGATTCAAATGGAGAAACGAAGCTCGCAAGATTCTCATCCAGTATGAAAGAAAACCAGGAGATACTGAATAAAAAATTATTCATCCAATGAATGTCAATCACTAATTATCTCTGTCACATCGAAATTTGTTACTTCGATAAAATTAATCGTTTATTACATCATATCGTGATATCTTTGAAATTCAATGAATCAGCTTCGCCCGATCGTGTTAATATTCAATAGCGATATACGCTGATTGTCAAATATTCACAATTTTATAAATGAAGATTATTTATAATATTCAACGTGAATCGTGCGAATATCTATATCGGAAAAATCTGAACTCGGCAATCGGAAATAATGTTACGATTTTCCTCGAGAATTTATTCCCTAGAGATGCATCGCGGTTACATTAATTGATTCAATTATTTTATCATCTCCAAGACAAAATCTTCAGTCTGCGAGCAACGAGAAATCCCTCTCTCTCTCTCTCTCTCTTAGTCTTTCGCCCACTCCCGATATGACGAATTATTCCATTCGTACAAATGTGATTTACGACGTTTCTCACTGAATCTATAATTCAGGAGCCGCGGCAATGGGTAATAATGTCCATTAGCTTATAATCCAAGTTCCAATCGCTTGGTCTCTCTTCCCTCATATCTATTTCATGTATCCAACGTATTCATCCTAATTTCCGTCACGTATACCGAACATTTGTGCAGAGATTGAAAATCGAGTGATTACTCGCGTTGGAGTAATGAAGACTTATCAAAAATTATACAAATATGGAAAATATGGGGTTCGTGCGCGAGCAGAGATTTTTGGAAGCGGACAAAAACAGCGTAGAATTTGTTTCGGTATTTGGATTACTATTCTAGTAAAGGATAAATTAATCGATCGACAAGGAGCAATTTGACGTGATGCCAGATTTCATTTGCAAAAATTTCCTTCCCTTTTTATCGTACCGAGTTGGCAGTAATTTCATGAGTGATGAGACTCATATTTTAAACGTCGTGTCGCGCTGTCAGGAATTATTCTCATTTCGTTTCCTATTCAAATGACTTTTTCAGCTTCTGGGAAATTCTCACTTTCGTGATTTAGGATAAAGATTTTTTTTTTTCAATTCTTCTCGTATTAACGAGTCTGAATAATCCTCGGAGTAAAAAAAAAAATCATTAGGAAAAGTGTGATTTCTGTAATTTTGATTAATCGGGGGCCGGAGCTCGGAAACCGAACGAACCCCTTTTTTCCTTTTGAATCAAAGTTCGCAGTAAGCGTCCAAAGTTTTTTTAAAAGACATTTCGCGAGGCTCGCTGATTCCGAGGTTTAGAAACGTCGATTATTGACGGGATGTAATTCGTTAGATATTCGAGTTCGTTGAGGAGATGGGCTCGCTCTTGATCGCGTCGGGGGAGCCAAAAACGAAGATTCGTACAGAAATCATTGAAATTTTCTACATCGCACTGTATAGTATATCTTTGTGGCATATGCACGTAAGTTACGAGAGTCGTGAGGTGGGGAAGAGGGAGATGAAAAATAACGAAGATGTTCAAAGAGTCGAGGCAGATTGGTTGCTTGATGAGGGCGCTAGCGCAGCTTCCCAGTCGGTACTGCAGGGAATATCGCGAGGAAGAAAGAGAGATTCAAACAGGACGGCAGAGCGAGGGATAAGAGCGAGAGAGCGAGGTGTAGCGGGTGCAATGAAGAAGCGAAACAGTAGAGAAGAAAATAGAGCGAAAACGTAGAGAGAGAGCGAGAGGGAACGAGGATGGGAAGAGCAGAGCGAAGGAGCAAGAAAGACTCACGATGAGAGAGCTCGACGAAGAGTGGGATGGCCCTCGAAAAAGCGAGAAACTAGAAGTAAGAAAAGAGGGAGAGAGAGAGAGAGAGGGGAAAAGGATGAAGAAGTATGAGAAAGAAAATGGAAGAAGGAGAAAGAGAGCAGAAGAAACGAAGGCGCAATGAGCGCGCGAGGTTCGAGGGGAGGGCGCGCACGTTCGCGCGGGTATATCGGTGGTATTTTGGTTTTGGCTCGGCACGGGCCGCGCACTTCTGGGAGTGGAGTTCTAAAAACAGCGGAGGTAAGTCGTTCCTACCCGGCAAACTGCCGCTTTATTTTCCTCTACTCCTGTGTCGTTGCTCGGCTCTCGCTTTACTATCGCGCTTTAAGCTCATCATTCGAACTTGCCACCCAAAGACACCAACCGTCGCCTCGACGACTCTCCAAAAGCTCTCTCTCTCTCTCTCTCTCTCTCTCTCTCTGACTCTCCTCTCACAGTATATGCATATATGTATATATATGTGTACGCGTCTCTCTCACACTCTCTCTCTCTCTCTATTTTGCTCTCTCACTGTTTCTCACTCGCGTGCGCATTACCGATTCTTGATTAATGTTCGTTTTCCAATAATCTCGTTATTCGAACTTTTGGTCAATAATTATTTCCACGTCCGCGTGCCTTTCGACCGGAAATATTCAATTAAACGAACCATTTCGCAAAAACTTTCGAGAATTATCGATTTCCGTCATCTCGAGAAACCGTTCCCGAAGAATTTTCACTGGAGACACGACTTTTGAGCACGAAATTTCGGCACGAACTGAAAAATTCGACGACGATTCACGAATCACGAATATTGACGTTGATCACTAATTATTTTTGGCAAAATTATTAAATTCACGTTATCGGATTCTCCGAAAACGATGACCGAAGGTTTTTTACGACTTTGCTATGAGATTTTTTTTACGTGTGTTGTTCATTACCTTGAATGACATTTCCGAACAGAGTTTTTTATTTTTTCACGGCGCGTTGTCACAAATTTGCACTCAAACTGAAAGAAATGAAGAAACGGCATGCGACGGTCGTTCGAGTAAAGCGATAATAATCCAAAAGATCGAACCCTCAAGTTCGTCCGTGTAAAGAAAATTCCTCCACCGAACTCTCGAAAAACCAAAGACCGATTCTCTCCGAAAACAGCAGCAAAAAAAAAAGCCAAAATGCACTGAAATTTTGTTGTCTCCTTTTCACTCTGTCTCGCAAGCTCTCTGCTGTGAAGAACTGGAGTTCGAAAAGCACTGATTGTCAATTTGCCACTGGTAGTAACACGAAGCAGTAAAAACACAATAAATCCATCCAAGACCAATGAAAGACTGGTTAATTAGGCGAAGGCACAGTAATCCGTAAACCGCGTCGTAGTAGATGCTCCGAGAGAGTCCGAAACGCCCAAAAAACTTGGTCGATTTCGTAGCGTTTGAAAAGGCTAAGTTTCCGGTTGGATTAAATGCGCAGCATCGGTAGATCGTGTGTTGAAACTTGCTATTTTTCGGTCCATTGATCTGGTACTTTTGAGGTTTGTCGTTCGAGGCTAGATAACGCGATATTCCACCTATTCGGTGCTTTCCTCGATCTATACATATGTATATATGTATATATACTCCGATACAGGTATACACGCACGTATAGATGGGCTCGTATACATATATACTTCGATGCGCACACACGTATGCATAATATGATGAGCTTACGCGGTGTATCTATACATATATATACTCTCGCACCTCAACATACATATATATATGCATAAGCACCTACAGATATATGTATACACGTGCATATAAGCCCGTATATGTTGTATATATATATATATATTTACGTACGTACATACAGATTCACATATATATACATAATTATCTATGTATTTGTATGGAATAAGGTAACTTTATAACCGCGAAGAAACGCGCGCTTCCGATCTCATCGTACTCCCGACTGGTCCTCCGAGTATTATACCCAACGCACACCTCAACCTACCCTCTTCAGACCTCTGCGCGATTTATTTCTTAACTCTCTATTCCTATCCCGTTCGCCCTCTCGATTTATACATGTGCGTTTGTCTCTCTATATATGTGTTTACGTATATATAGATCTGTATATCTATGTATTAGCCTTTTGTATATATGTGTTATATGTGTGTGTATGTTTAAGCATATACATAAGTACTACACACTATGTTAGTCTCGCGAACGAAAATTATTTTTGGGTATCTTTTCCCTCCGTTTGTTAATACACGCCGCGGTCGCCGCTATCGCTAAAATTGTAACCCCCTTCGCGAAGGAGAACCAGCCACAGACGTGGACGCAAAAATCCAATGGGCTACCAAGTTACGCCCGCTGAGACCGAAAGAGAAAAGACCTCATTTGAATTTACGTATTTATATTCATGGATTTGGATATTTAGAGACTTTGTTATGCTTGATATATTCTGCACTATTATTACATTATTGCTTTCTATTTCTTGAATCGTGCACTTGTATTTTTGGTCGAGTGCGCTTTTTTGGGGTGGGAATCCCCCGCGATTGTTTACTCGCGCTCCACATCTTCGTGCACTTGCCAGCCAAGGGAACCAACTTTATTCTTTTTTGGTTTTGAGCTCGACACGTGTGACGTTTGAGATTGATTGAAACGATCAGGATATTTGGTGGGATTATTAATTTTAAAGGTTCGCGCCGTTGGGATTCAGCGGAAAACACTTTTTCTGATTATTGTTTATTCAATTTTGAAAACCATGGGACTTTTTGGACAGATTTTCGGTTTGGATCTTAAGAAAAAATCGTTTTGTTGTCCTGGGGAAATATTGAAGAAAAATCTTGAGATCTGTTGAAGCAAAAAGAGAATTTCAGCGTTTTTCGACGATGCAAACTTCAACGTCATTTGAAATGACAGTTTGGGGCTTCCTGAGGATCCACACTTCGTCGCTACTTAAACATCGCTTGGTTCAGTCGTAGAAACTCTTTGTAGTCGCTTCTTCTTGAATTAACAAATTGTTAATGTCGTTGGGTCAGAAAATATGGTTTTGAGGGCTGGAGATGCCTGCGGCAGGCGGTTCTTATCGTGCCTCTGCATGGAACTTTGAAAGGGCTCGAGAAACTAGGCACACATGGTTCTCGATAGTTTGAACCTTCCCTCCTGTGAGAAACAGCATCGTTAGCCTTGCGGAGCTACGCGGGGAGGAAAAAAAACGAAAGCTCTCCTACCGCGAAGCTGAGCCCTGTGTTGACTTTTTTTTTTGATTAATTTTTCCGTCACCCTTTTGACGACAAAGAAAAATGTACAGAATCGTTGATGAAATGAAATTTCCTCGATCGCCGCCGGAAACTCGATTCTTACGTTTATCTTTTTGCTTTTTCTATTCCATCGATTTTTGAGAAATATTCACAACGAAGACGAGTGTCGATTGCCAGTTTCCTTCAAGTTTTGGGGCTTTGTCACGTCGGTGATGCTATTAAGTATCTCGTGTGCGTGAATGTATGGATGAATTTGCCTCCGAGGGTGTCGAGCGTCGTCAAGATCGCATTAGCTGAGGATCTCGGCGGCGACGGCTTCGCCGCTCTCGTCTTCGTCTCGTTCTCTTCCCTACCCAAGTCGGTTTAACGTTTTACGATCATTCTCCCTCCTTTTCATCGTTAATCCCTGGAGGTTGATGAATTAGAGGTTTGCTCTTCGTTAAATATACGTCGATTCGTGTCACTCGCACCTGCTCTTTATTAACCATCAATTTTTACTCGATTACTTAGCTCGTTATTTCCACCAAAGTTGTTGACATTCTTTTCCATTCTTATGTAAGAAATCAATTGTCTGCACAAGTTCAACTTGAAGAACCAGACGTTCGGACTATATGCTCGAGTAAATAATTAATTAATTGTTCGTTGGAAAATGATGCAATTTGCACTTGGTCGACTTTATCGATTGAAAACTTACCAAGTCGCGGACACGCGATAAAACTTGGTTATACTTATTTCCTCGTTCCCCTTTGAACAGAGTCGCGACGATTTACGTTAAAATCCACAATAATCGCGACACTGTTTATCTTTTTGTAAACGCGTACACGGTCTTTCCTATCAAAGGAAATGAATTTATTCGTAAGAATTTATAAATTACAGCAACTTTGTTGGATCAATTGCGATGCTGATTTCAATTTACTGACAATATTTTGTTTTGACATGTGAAAAATTGATTAATTGTTCTTTCATTCATGTCCGAATCTGATCGACACTTGGTTGAGTAATTGTCTCTACGACAGAGCTTGCGTCTGCGGGATCCTCATAAAGCATCGATGTAACGATTACATAAGATGCGTTACCGAATCTTTCGCGGAGTGAGCGCCGGCAAAAACAGTAGCTCGCGTTTCCTGTTTGTAATGAAATTTACCTCATTGCGAAAGGAGCGTTTCTTTCCATTGAATTTGCTCCGAAAATTCGGACCCGAAACTGAAGAACGTGTCACTCTCCCGGTAGCTCCCAATACCATGTCGCTTTAACGACTTGTGTATTGATCGCGAAAATTAGTCCTCGCAATTCATGATGCTTTATTACATAATCTCGCACAATGTCGAGGCAGGCTTTCTCGAGCTTCTGTTCGTGACATGGGCAGGTGGCCATTATTGCAATTTGTAAAGAGCGTACGCAATGATGCTTTTTATTTCAATGAAAACTGGACTATTCCTGTCGACATATTCAATAATTACTAAATTTCGTCGGTTCATTTGATGTGAAAAATCGTTGAAAAAAAAACGGGAACATTTTTTGTTCGAATTGCGATAAAAAAATTCTTTGAAAATGGGCCAATGGGAGGAGAGCGTGAACCGTTGAGTTCGATTTAAATTTCATTCAATATTCAACCGTTCGTCGTATTTTCGTCGACGATTTTGAAGAAATTTTTATCCTCGTTACGTCGTTATTTTTCTAAGCGTCATCGTTGCAATCGACGTGACGCATTCACGGAGAATTTCTTGACGATGAGAGCGAGGGGTCGTACATAAAATTCGCTTGGAAATTACACGGATTATTCTTGGATGAATATGGAAAAGACACGAGATCGAGAGATTTTGCTGTTATCAGCTGATGGCTTTCCTGGATTCCGAGTTGTCCTACGAATTTCCTCGTTAATTAATCGCAGTATTATAACAAACTTAGTGCATGACTATCGTGAAAATCGAAGGCTTTGATTCGATTAGTGTAAAGCAGCGATTATTCATTAATCACTCACCAACGCATATATAGATAACGAATTACGTAACGACAAGCTAATTAAATCCTACGCAACAGCTACGCGTATTGATTAAAATTTGCTGCGATCTTGGTTTGATCAGGTCGAGAGTGCTCGTTAATAAAAAATGAAAAATAAAAAATATCGGAAAATATTAATAATCGCACGTAATTAACGAAAAATTTGTCGTCATTGAATTTTGGCTGCGAGTTTTTTGTTTTTCGCTTGGGAAGATGTTTTTGCTACGATCTCATTGTAATCCGAAAGATTCGAGTGATCCAACTAAGAAGACGAACAAGTAGACGAAGACGAAGAGTTTGGACGAGCGAGCAAACGGCCCCGCTCGACTTTTTTTCCTGATCTCGTGCCAACTGCGCGCAAAGCGCATATTCCACTGACTTAGTCACCCTCATCTAACTTCTCACACGCGCCCTCTTCTTGTAACTCGCGACACGAGGCTTAAACCTTCTCCCCTTCTCGTCTTGGTCCATACATTTTTAGTTTATATATCTCTGTGTCTACATGTGTGTATGTATTCGGAGTTGCAACAAAGGGGCCGTATCAAGAGTATCTCGTTGGTACATAGTTGTTTTTCCTCTGCCAAGATTTGTTGAGGCTGCGCCGCGGCTGGTGCGGTGGTTCGTACTGGATGCGAGGACGATGACGACGTCGCACAGACTAGTCTACAGTTTCTTTCCTCTTCGTCATACTTTCGATCAACTGTGACAATCCTGCAGAAAATTTCTTTAACCTTCTGCTGCTCGCACGATAAATCCTTCGAAAAATTATTTGCACTGACATAAAAAATCGAAAAATTTGAAAAAATCATTTCCATTGCCACTGAGACGTCGCTCTCAGATTTGTTTAAGTTTCTCCATGCGTACGAGATGCTATTGGGTACAAATCAAGACGCTCGATCGAGGCTCTTCAACACAATTATTCTCCTTCGATCCTCCACTCTCAATGGAAATGTCTTCGGGTATGAATTTAATTTGAAACGATTACGACTCCAATTTCTCGAGTGACTAATCGCTTTATCGGTTCTACTCTCGTCCTCTCTTCCAAACTCCCAAAGGGTCTGGACCCAGGGCTTTCTGGGCTAACGGATATCCGGCCCGTTGACGACAGACACGGGGCTGTGTCTCGAGAGAGAAGGGGACACAGGCACCTCCAAGATCAGTCGGTTCTAGAACCATTCTCATATACAGATTGAGAAAATCTCTTCGTCAATACATCGAAAATCGTTTATGTTTCGATGAAAACGTTCGACGTCTTAGAGAATAGCATTTTTCTTCGCAAAAAATATTCTGCGTATATTATTATTCAATATTTGGTGCGGACAATAAAACTCAATCGACACGAAAAATCGCCATGATTCCAAAAATCCAATAAAAGCTCAACGCAGAAACAATATTTTTCATTGAATATCAACGGTGCAGAGTCATTTTTTTATTCCACCAGAATTTCGAATCACAAAATCTTAACGTCAGAAAATTTGTCTGAATAGGAAAAAAATAATGTTTAAAAAATTAATGTTCGTGAAAAGAGATTTGTTAGGAAATATGGATTTTTAATGAACATTTTCCACGTTTTTGTTCGATATTCCTGATTTCTATTTGCTAATGATTGCCGGGCTGAATAAATTTAATATTTTTGTGATTCTTTTTGAAGAACGAAGAAAAAAGAAACGTGTGTAGTTTTGTGTACGATGTCTGAGGGAAAAGAGGAAATAAGAAGGATTGGTCGCCACCTGGCATTGGCGTTGAGCTCTCGAGAACCCTCAACGAGGATGTGACTCCGTCGAGTAGCTTCCTTCCTCTCTGCCGTCCTTGTTTTGAGTTTCGGGGTACATCGACCCTATGGTCGAGTGAAAAATCAGGCTCCATATTGAAAAAGATCGAGATTGCGTGGACCTCGGATTCTCGAGAAGAGGCTGTAACATTTTTGGAGAAGCTTCTTGAGGTCGAGGCGAAAGAAAAAACAGGTCTCTCTCGTAAAATGTAGTCCAGCTCGGTGCACAATATCGGATAATTAAATAGAGCCATGAAGACCATATGTGTACACATGTATATACTCGATCTCCCCGTTTTTGAATCAAGCGGGAATGACATCCGTTGTGGAAAAGCCCTTCGAGGCATGTGTCTTTTCCACAATTTTCTTCTAACAAATTTCAATCAAATTTTTAAGAATTTGAATGAATGAAAAAAAAAAATGGAGACTCTAGAAACTTGATGAATTTTGGCTGTGCAAAAAATGCCTCCAGCTCGTAACGTATTGAAAAATCATAAATATCATTCCACAGGAGACAAATAATTTATTCCAGTTCGTTTCTTTTCGTCGCTTGAAAAGATTGATTAAAGCTCCAATAATACGTTCACTGAACTCGGTGTACGGCTCAGTCTTTTCACGTCAAATCTCACTATTAATGCGCTTAATTATCATGATTAAATACATCGGAACCGTAAAAACACGTATGACTTTTTATCGCTTTTTTTTTCGTTCTTTTCTACAATATATAGAATTTCGCGATCCGTGGGACAGGGTTTCGAAATTTCAAACGTTAAAAGTCTCTCACGGTTGACAGGGCTGTGAGCGTCATACTATTTGGTCACAGTGACGAGTGAGACATATAGACAGAGACATGCAGCCAGAAGACCCGCTATATAATCCAGGTCGAAGGATCGTACATGCAGGATTCACTTCGATATTTTAATTATGCACACGTTCAATGTCTATTTCCAACTTGAGATGCTCGCCGAATTTCTCTCTCTCTCTCTCTCTCTCTCTCTATCTCTCTCTCTGTCCCTCACGAATGCAACCGAATCCCAATAGTTTTAGGCTCTTTGCCCTGCGTCCGATCGCTGCTACTTTCATCGCGCGTACTTCACCAACGCCACCGTTAGAGCGCGCGTTCGTCATTCTCCGTCTAAAGTGTCTATTTTTGATATTTGATATGCAGTTGGTTAATTGATCACATAGCACAATCCTATCGATCATTCGATAACGATGATGGACTTTTTTCAACGGTGGTTAAGAATCCTTGTGTTCGCAATCGTCGGATATAGAGGGACTTTCTTCATAGTATTTCTGCCTGAGAATTATCTCGACTTTTGTCTTTTGAAGGAGGACATGCTGTCGTGTGGCTAGAAGTATCGTCTGCCCGATGCATCGCAACTTTTCAAGGTGACCTTCCCCTTTTTCATCGCTATTCAGACCCCAGAATCGTAATTACTTTCCATCATTAACTTTTCGATGACCAATTTGATTTTTAACATCTCCGAGGACGTTGCTCCCATCGAAATGGAAAATATTGAGTTTTCATTGAATTTCAATACTTTTACCCATGGATGTGCATCATGCACACCGAATGTCATTCGTAATTTTTTCACCTGCAAAGCTCACAACCTGTCGAGACCGATGTATCGGAAACTTCTGGCCTGATTTTTCATTGAACCATTTTTCCAACAGTCGGACGATCAGCACTTGATGCATTACTATTTTATTCTCCTTGGAAGACACGAACTGAATATAATTTTAGCTTGTAACGAATTTTATCCGGATATTCAAAAAAAAATGGCGAACGTTTATTAATCCTTGCCAGTCATACCTTCAGATTGTAACCGTGAGTGGGGAGAGTGATAAATAATTGAAAAATTATTTTAAAAAATTTACAAACACGACAATAAATTTTTAACTCTAGTGCGTAAGACCATGCCGATTATTTTCACGTCCTGTGATTTTTAATACAAGTAAAAAATGTCGGGATAAAAAAAAATCTTCGATTGCAAAAAATTAGGCAGAAATTTGAATTTTCAATTTAAAAATAAAAGAAAAAAAAAATAATTCTGGAAAGTATCGCAGGTTGGAAAACAGCTGGTGTTGATTCAACCCCCGATGAGTTTTGAGGTTTAGGCGCTATTGGAGCATGATCGGAAATGTTTTTGTAAAAAAGATTTTAACGTGGCGTAACGTGATTATGAAATTTTCATGCTCCGCGCCTCGTAGGAAAAAATTGAGCAAAATAAAAATAAACGTAGTGGAATTGATTGGACGACGTGCCGCTAATGAAATATTTCGTGTCGATAAAATTCGTCCTAAGGATTTTTTTCTCCATAATGAAAGAGGTTCGTTATGAATAATTATCGTTAGCAGTCGTGAAAAAAAAACAGAATAATAATAACTTTTCCACTGGAACTTACATGTAAGCCCCGATCGGATTCCGTGGAGAAAAATCTTCGAATAAAGTGGCTTTTAGGGACTTTGACTGATGGAAAAACATGAATGCGACTGCAGGGTCAAGAAATGTTGTTTCTGTCTCTCTTCCTTCCCTTTGTGCCTCCTTACCCGGAGATTCTACTGGAGCAAGTCATACTCTCGTAATCCCTTGTTTATCCAGAGACGCATATATACGCGTATCCATATTTGATGGGTTCCGTAATATCTCAACTGGTCGTACCTCTGTCCACCTGTCCATTTCATACAACGTTACGTGCAAATGACATCGCACCCTGAACGTACTTGTTGCGATGGAAATTTATGCTGAATAGAGCGAGAGAGAGAGAGAGAGAGAGAGGAAGGAAGAAAGAGAGGAGAAAGGTTGTGAAGGGAAAAAGGATTTGACTTGGTAAAATTCAACGTCGTTATATTCCCCAGTGACAGTAACACATTTACCAAGAGTTTTCAATCTTAATTGAAAGAGGGACGAACTATTACTTAACTGTTATATTCGTGGTACGACGTATATTCGGAAAATTTTGTAATTATTCATCAATTAGTAATTTTGCGCTCGTCACGAGTGAGTGGATCTAGGCGAGGAGTAACAGCGAGAAAGTAAGGGAAGTAGAAAAGGAGAGAGATTGATCGAGCGTCGAGAATAATAATATATTTAACCCACCACCGAGTTAGCCCCATTCGATTATTCCTTAATCACTAGAATCTTTCCATTTCTCTCGAATTACCATTCTTGACTCTGGTTACAACGAAAAATCGAAATTTTTCCTATTTTCATTTGTCATACGCGGGACACACGTCAGAATATTGTTTTCTTCCAATTATCCTGATTCTTTTATGATTCTCGCAGTGTCGAACAATCTCTTGCACGGAAAAATGTCGCAGGGATTATTTTTCGACACGAATGTCCATAATTCAGTCGAGTATCTAATTCGCGACTTATGGATTCGATTAGTGAAATTCTTTACGAATTATTTGATCGATTTTGTGTTTTTTTTCTCAAAGAATCGATGAATATTTGCTCGAAGTTTCGATCAATAAAATCGAACAGTTGTAAATTAATTCTGGCCTGAAATCGTTCGTCAAAGGCGGAGTCGTAAACAATGATACGACCTTAACTAAACCTCGTTGATTACTGATAAGCTCCCTCTTTTTAAACGCATTGAATATATTTTAAATGCTCGCAATAACGAGCACTTTGGATTGAATGGTTTTTTAAAAATCTTGAGGGTTTACGTAGGTCGTAATGTTTGATTTGTTGTGGTAACGATGAAGAGTAAAAAATTAATCGAGTATGATTTATTGAAAAGTTGGGAAGCTTTCACTAGGAAATGAATTTTTAAGCAAACACCCGATTGTGTATCAATCAATAAATAAATGATTTCAAGAGTCGCTTAATTACTACAAAATATAAATAAAGTTGTATCTATTTTTTGAATACTGCGCGGCATTGTTTTCTTATGTTTTTCTCGAATGCTCGAAAATATTAAATGGAGAATAATATGACGGTGGAAAGATACGAAAGCCATTTTGTGTAGGTCGTTGTTGGATGTTTTTTCTCTGCTCTTGTTGTGTGCACCGCCTCGTTATTTTCTCGTAATTGATTTTTATATTATTGCGCCACATCTCATGCTTCGGAAAATTCATTTGCGCCGAACGTGTTCGTCATTCGCTTAGTTGATCATTATCGCAGCCTGTTGCTCTTTTCACCGGAAATATCCTCAAGATCGAACTGTTACGAGTACGTGATTATTTCGATACTTCTGAAATATGAGACGAGAGAAAAAATGTGAAATAAACAATTATAACGAAACGAATCGGAAGAGATTTGCGCCTGATTTGTCCGCGTGAAAAAATCAAGAAAAAAGCGATGAAAAATAATAATAGTCCCTTTGAAATACAAGAAAATTCGAGGAAAAACTGTATAGAAACTTTGGAACCTCGTTCTTTGTGATAAAAATCGAAAAGCAGCTAAAAAAACAACTGAATAAATGCGCAAAAATGGACGCAAGAGTATCTGATTCTCGGCAAAATTGGAAACGCAAAAAACAATGTTAACAACGATTAGGACTGGACATGACCCTCGAAGGCGATTTGTTTGGCATGTAAATACTGTGTATAACGAATGATATCGAATAATGAGTTTTGGATTAGGATTTGTTGAGATCCTCAGGGATTTGAATAGACGAAATCTCTTCCACCCACAACTTTATTCGCAGAATCTCGAAACTAATTAGTTAGGTTGTTGGTAGCTCGTTGTGCTTTGGAAGTGTAACTAAATTTTTAGTTTGGTAGGTTAGAGCCGCGCGCAAGCTCGGTATATACGTATAGACGCCGACATGTACGTCTATACTTCGCGTGGTCAACCTTTGCTCTCTCTCGCTCTCGTTCGCTCGGTGTCCCTCCGCTGTATCTATCGGCCTATCGAGGTTTCCGATTGGCTGGGAGCTCCCTGACGTAAGTTGTTTGATTGACCAATGAGAGAGCCCGGTGTGACGGCGTCAGAGGAGAGAAAGCCGACGTCGCGACGCCGGCAACGCGACGCGAACGAGTCTTCGGCCAACAACGAGTTTCTACGGATTGGGAGGTCGGGGAGGGGGAGAGCTGAGACAGAATTCGTGTGTCTTTGCTCTCTTCGTCTGTATCTCTGTATGAACGGCACTCGACCCGAAGCCTAACCTACAATTGGAGGAAAAAAAAGCAAAAAAAAAAAAAAAAAAAAAANTCGTTGCAGAAAAAATGTGGAAAAAGCGCAGCTCGCTTGAAGCCTCTGGATTGATAAAGAACATTGCGATCAGGTGGGAACTGAGAGGTCGAAAAAAAAGGCAATTTTGAAGGATTTGCTCGACAGCGGTTCAAGGTCCTTAATTGTTGGTATTTTTGTTATTGCAACGCAATAAGAAGACGCAGCAGCATTATCCCATCGACAACGACCAAGACCTTTCTGCATTGAAGCAAAGCCAGTTCGAGCCAGGCCACACTAGTGCATATTTGCATATATCTTTAACGCTCCCCCTCCTTTCTCCTTTTCAGCTTCCCTTGGCGCTCTCCCCTGCCCCACGTATTCTCAAACCCCCTCCCTTCCTCCTGAACTGTATCATCGACGGACCGTGTTGCCGAAAAGCTCGTCAAGCTGCAAGATACAGAGTGCTCGCGAGGCAGAAGGAGGGAGGGAGGGAGAGAGAGAGAGCGATATCGAGATAGAAAATTGTGTTGAGCGCGAGGCGCAACAGCAGCGCCACACCGGCTAATCCCTTGCTTTATAGTTCACTATCGTCGTCGTCGTCGTCGCCGTCGGTAGTCGTCATCACGGCTGACTCGTCGACGCACACGTGAAATTTATTATTTTAAGAAACAACTAAAAAACGTATATACAATACTCCGCATATATATACATATTTAATATAAAAGGGAAAAAAAACGGAGAAAACGCATACACGGAAGAACGCATGCGCCATTCAAACCGTTGAATAATCGTTTGTGCGCGCTTTTTCGCCAGTCGCGCGCGCATCCCTCTAGTCTCTCTTTCTCTATTATAAACGCTCCCGAACACGCGGCGTTTTAATTGGAGAAATAAAATACAGCATTCGAACTCTCGCAACAAACGCGTGAGGCTCGTTTGCCATTTTAAAAATACTCCAAATAAATCGATTTATAAATACACCGACTTCGAGTAACCATCATTTTTTAAATTATTTTTCAATCAAGTTAAACGACGAAGCGGTGAGGAAACCCAGTGCCAATCAACGAAGGATTTATACCAAGGACTTAGAAATCATCAAGAACAATAGTTTATTCCTAAATAAAATGATAATAGCAAAATTTACTTAATAATTAAGTGAAAAGTGATGTCATCTATGAAACATACGTCCTGAAGAAAATATCTCAAGTGCACGTGCCAATAATAAACAGTAAAATGCACATGCACACTCGGAGCTTCGATTTTTCGTAAATTTAACAAAAGTTGAAAACTTTTTGTTTTTTCCGCATTTCGTCACGCGTATGTTTTTTTTTTTCTTCGACGAGATATCGCAAAACTTCACCGTCGATGTTTGTTGTACTATTGTTATCGTTGTGCCGATACGCGAAAGAGAGAAAAAAAGAAGAGTGTGTGTTTTATCCGAGTGTTTGTACAGACTTTTTTTGAATAATGAGGGACTGAGTTAACTACTTTTTTTAAATAATTAACGAAAAGTGTCGACTGCTGCGTAAAAGTGTAGTCATTTACATGAATCGCCGCTTGATTTTTGAGCATCGTTCGATCTATTGAGCACGAGACATTTTTCAAATCCCGAAGAGATCACGAGAGTCTATAGTGAAAAAACTGAAAACACACCGAACGTAAGATCCAATTTCTTGTTTCCCTCACGTTCAAGTTTATACTTTTTACCCTTTGTCGGGGCGAACGGGATGGGGGTGGTTGAAACACCCGACACGTGCGCGCAATGACGTAGATCGCGGTGAAAAACGAGAAAGAAACATTTTTTCTTTAAAATTTGTTATTATCATTATCGTTTTTTCTCGTTTTATCGTTTCCTCCACGCCATGAAGTAAAAAAGACACCGTGCCCACACTCTGACGAACATATGTGTACCTACGAGGTGATATTTACGGAACGCGTGTGCGTCGATAAATATTATTGAAACAATGCGAGTATCGTGCATTTTGATTAACTACGTGAAATTTCGTTGAGCAAGACTCGCAAGATCGCGAGACTAAAAACACGAGAATATTAACTTTTGTTTTCGTCGATTGGCCTTCACTTTGTACATTTGTGCAACACGTTCTCACGGATTTCGGTGCACGACAGAGAATCTTAATATTCTTCTAATATTTTGTTCTCATCATTGAGCTTATTAAGATAAAGGCAACAGTCATTTGCCAATAGACACAGATCGGTGAGTTTTTTTTCCATTGCTTTTCTCTCTCGCTCTCACTCTCTCATCCTCTTCCCTTAACTTTACGAATCTCCCGCACCCACCCGCATATTGTTCCTCCTCTTATCAGCCACGTGTTTCTATTAACTGATTATACTCCGAAAAATGAAATTAATTAAGATTATCGTGAACTTGCGTGCCGCGCCAAACGTATTCACTTTTTTCCCCTCCCCACCTCGTAATATCGACACAATTCCGCGTTCATTATTATTATCGTTTGACTTGATCTCCATCGATCGGTTTTAACGAATTCGATTTTTATATGACACGAATCTTCATGTTTTATTCATTTTTATAATTACTTTTTTTTTTCCAATTTTTTGTATCGAAATAAATGACGTTTTTATATTTTTTCGTTCATACGTTCGCCCCCCTCTGTCTCTGTCTGTCTGTCTCTCTCTCTCTCTCTCTCTCTCGTTGCCGATTTCTCGTGGTATCGGTCCCGCTCTATCGGTGAATTCGCTTATGCGACGCTCTCGAACGTTTACCGGCGCGCAACGCGATACAACATCGGACGGCTGTACGGACATGTACGGGGTGGTCGCTGACCCGCCCTCCATGTTTGCTCTTCTATAATAGACCGAATTCGATCGCCAACCCTCCATACTTTTCCTCAGCATTCACATCGTTCCCTCCTCTCTCTTTCTCTGCTTTATACACTATCAACTTACGCGGATATCCATGTGCTATTCCACGTGAAACGATCGACGTAACTTGTATACAAAGAATCGTTCGTCTCCGACCGCTAGTGTCGATCGTAAATATTGTCAGTTTATTGAAACTCAAGAAAAACGCACAAGCAACGGTCGAAAATTTCGTTGCATCGAAATTCTGGGTTTGGTGCTGAAATAAAAAGGAAAACATACGGAAATCTTCATTTCGACGATTTAGAGTCGCGGTAGAGACTCGGAGACCAAGTCCATTTGAAGGCGAGTCGCTCCAACACTCTTTACAGCAAGGACCGTGTTTCCAACCGTTTTCGAAAATTGTTGCTGCAATAACTCGTTAATTACAGCGTTTTGGAAGATGTTTCAGTTTTTAGAATTCCGTTTATTTTTCTATCCATCGCGACTATTTGCGAGCAGATATGAATATTTTTCTTTTCGTTACATAAAAAAATAGGACATTTTTTTTCGCACACATTTTTGATGCCCATTAAAAATGCTGCGATGGTCCGGCTTGAACTTTCACATTACATGGAGATGTAATTACATGCGAAGAGAATGCGAAGAAAACACTCATGAATACCTACGCGCAATAAAAATCCTGTACGAAGGTTTTCGAAAATTGCACTCGGTTTTGATGGAAAAACTCGTTTCTCGATTTATCGAGGAAGAATCGTTTCACCATTTCATTTGTGTCCATCCAGTTGCATTGAGCTCTGATCAAGTTTTCGTACAGAATTAACGAAGCAATGAATTTATAGAGCAAATGAAAATTCAAGGAATAGAAAAATATTGAAAATTGAAAATGTTGAGGTAAAAACTATCGATGTGTTTGTTTGTTTGCAATAAATACGTAAACACACGTACATTTACGTTTGTGTACGAACTTCACTAGTCTGCTCGTATGAAACATATTCGCATTGACGTCTGTCAGACAATCCCCATGTATAGACAATATACGCGAGGTACTTCATGCTAAAGCTCTGATGACGAAAGTCCACGCGGCAACCCCCAGCATTTGAATTTATTAGAATAATAAAAAAAAACGTGTCGAGTGATTCGAGAATTATGTAAGCGAATTACAAAGTAACAAAGGGCTCGCGTTTGTACGAAACTCGCTGTATAATTATGGGAGGTCGTGGATATTCGGAATAGAAAAAATTTAGCAAGACTTTGATATTTGACTCGCAACAGCCGATACACGAGTACGAGCGCGAACGTCCAGGCGAACGGAATAATCGCTATCGTATTGGTTTTCCCTTCTTCCACCGCAAAGCTACAATAACGTTTTTCTTTTTCTAGTTTTTGTTGTTGTATTCATATTGATTTTATTTTGTTCATGAAGACAACATTTGTAATGTGTATATGGGATTTTCATACGGGGAGTCGTAGAGAGTTTTTATGAATAAAGTTTGGGTAGACGACAGAATTAGTTCGATTCATTATTTCTGACGTTTCCATTGAATTTCGTATTAATGAAATCTATATTTAAATCCGTCAGCAAACAGACAGGAGAGACAGTTTAATACTCATTCAAATATCGTTTTAAAAACATTTATTTATACGTAGAAAAAAATGTAACAGCCCTTCTAAAAATATTCACGGCTTTTTACAAGAGTACAAATAAACACATGTACCCTCCCGATATTTCAGATTAAACGTCTCGTCGTATTGTCTTTCCCATATACGTTCCCATCAAACTTTCACAACAGGAAATCCGCGCTGAATTATTACACTCCGGGAAAAAAACAACCCTGCGTAAATAACACGTGAATTTTATAGTTTATCGAAATAACCAATCGGAAGGACACGTTGAAAAGGAATAATCTCGTTCATACTTTTTCCACGTCGTAGATAAATCATGAAATATATGACAATACATTATTCATCAATCGTCAATGAATAATAAATTGAGTTTGTACGTCGGACCTATAAATGATAAATAAAACATGGTAAAAACTGTGGAAAATTTGACAATTGCCAAAAAATCACGAGATTAATCTTCGAAACGATATTTTGTCGATAAATGAATTTTGAAACAATTGTTTAAATGCCTGGTAAAGCGACTTGCGATCAGGAGCTCGAGAATCTATTTTTTCGTCTGCGATAACTTTGAGTTTCTATTGAAAAAACTTGACCTTCGCGTACAACGCGAAATAATTTTTCGTGTATAACGTTTTTGGAAATAAAATGTGATGATTCGCGCTTCTGATGCACGGCACGAACGAATGCCGGAAGTCACTGTACAATCGAAGATTTCGCGATCGAAAGACCTCAAGACCAAACACACCATACGACCCAAATAGTATCGTGACCCCGCACAGTTTCATCAGGTACATCGATCGTTCAGATAATTCTTGTCTTATGTACGTTTCAACACACATATATGTAATCAATGTATACACGGACCACTACTCATGCAGCAAACTTTGGCCTCGAAAAGCAAAATAATATGCGAAGGTCGTGGAAGCAATTGAGTGATGACTGTTTCACGCGACGTACAGTCTTTAGAGCGAAATTTGGTAAACACTAAAAAACGGTAGATCGGAAAACATAATGTGGTATTTAACGAAAATAATGTCTGAATTAAAATCATTTGAAAAATCGTTCGTAACCAGACGCGTTTTTATTTCAATGAAAATATCTTGACTTAGCGTCATAAATATTTTTCCGATTTTATCATAAATATTTCAGAATTTCGAAAACTAGCCAAAGAAACAAATTTTCATGCTCGAGACTCATTCTTGCGACATATTTTCGCACCTCACCATTCACCGAAGAAGGAGAAGGAAATATTGATAGAATTGGAATCGAGGTTTGTGAATAAAAACGTCGAAACTCCACAGACAGAGAGAGACAGAGAGAGAGAGAGAGAGGGAGCACCTGACGAGACTGTAACGTAGCCCGATGATCGACCAATTCTGAAACCTGTGAAGCTCGAAAGAGCGACGATCATATATACGAGGTGAATGGTCGTTTTTCATTCAAGCACGTCGACATGTCCATAAAGGTTTGTTCCCTTCGTTTGCACTGCTGCGGGACATCCCAATAAAGTTCGTCCAGGTTGGAATAAACGCCATTTCCATCAATTTTCATCTCCCATGAAAGTCAACATCCATGCTGTCATTCTCGATCGATCCTTTTCGACCGTCCAGCAAGGCACGAATTTTCAACACACGTAGAAATCCAGACGTGAAAATCCATTCATTTTTCCCACACGAGCCTAACGAAGGCCCTTAATTTCGAAATTCCACATTCTATTGCGTTCAACTCGCCACTATGAGGTGAAAAATTACCTCAATTTTCGTCTAAGACAAAATGCTTGACGTATGCAATAACGACGTTCTTTTACACACCGTTTCCTTCGTTTTTCGATAGCAACGCGAACGATGGATGACGAGACAACTTTCAATGACCAAAAGTCATTAAAACAATCAAAAACGAAAGTAAAGATTGTGAAAAGCGTAGATTTAAAATAAATTGGAAATCATCATGGGATCATGACTAATTACCACGTTGTGAGATTCCACTCGTAAAAGAAATGTAGATAAAATTGGAGTAGGTCAGTATTACAAAGTGCTGGATGATAATGTTCTCGAAAAGTAACGAAAAAATGTGGTTTTTTTTCTTGGTTTCGAAGTAACGAGGAATTTCCATCTTTGCCTGTGTACGTATCAAGTTGCGGTGAGGGGGTGGGGTAAAGAGGGTTGGTTTGTCGCTTCACCTTTTCTCTCGGCCCGTTAGAATTATGTACGTGCGTCGATAAGACGCTCGAGCATCATCATCAGCATCCACACCCGCGAGAGAGCTCTCGGTCCAGTCACCCGTGTTTGAATTAAAAGTCGATACACACTGGCTCTTTTTTTTCTTTTTTTTTTTCTTTTCATGAACGACCACACACTCCCTCGCCCCTGCGTTTTTGCTTCACTGTCACTTCGTTCCTTTCCCTCCGTTTGTCGTCCTTTGGAATGTAAAAGGGAACAAAAACAACGAGAGAAAAAGATAAAAGCTTGAGAATCGGAGGAATCTCGTCTTCTGATTATTTCATTTTCCGAGGCTCATAATCGAACTTTGGCATAACCGATCATTGGCTAATTAATTTTCTGTTTATTAGCCAAAATCGTTTCATGTTAATTAATGATTAATTAAATCTCATTGAGAATAATTAAACAATACAATAATCTATTCTTATTATGAATATGAACGATGCAGTTACAGAATCAAATCGGAAATGTAGCAAAATGTGAGATTTTATACTCGATCAACGATCCACACGATTCTGCTGATTCTTTAATTGAAAATTCACTCGTTTCGATGTATTTTATTTCAACGAGCTCACACAGAGACTAATTCACATTTCCTCGTGTTTCGATGTATTCATAAGGCCCTGCACCATGAAGATAATACGAGAAAAATATGGAGATTGAGCGCGTGGCTGTGCGTACTTCCCACTACCAAGTTTCCAGCGATGTATCGTTATACACACGTCTAGAACATAAAAACACCGTGTGATCTTATGTTGATCGAGCTTATCGACGTTTTTAAGGATAAATTGATACCGGCATGCGGAAAAATTGATCGAAAGTCTTTCAAAAGTCCAAACGAAGCGACGAGTGCTGGAAGGTGGATAATTTTTGAAATCCATTCGATCTTAGAGAGACAATGATTAATTATTCATGGGGGAAAAAAAACGAGCTTAATAATTAGGAGAGTTGTAAGAGAGTCAGAATTCCTTGGATTTGGCTCGCGCGTCAGCACATCCTTCAACTTTTCTTTATCTTCCTGCGCGACGAGCTTCCTCTCGCTCTCTCTTCTTCTCTCTGCAATTCCTCGCAACCTCCGTGACGTATCGATTCTCAATTCCGAGAGATTCGATGCTCGCATAACTCGCAAACGAGATGTTCTTTTCTCAGGCATGTATCGTCTATGCATGAGGGATACACTTGGTTTTAGAGCGTTTCGTTATACCTCAGAAATAATTACGTAGACACTGGAGACGTGTGGCTCGAGTTACTTTGCGTTGAATTATCAAGCAACAAACACCAACGTAACGCCTCAGATAACTCCAGCTCTTCGTTAAACCGTCGATTTCTATATTCATGTAACAAAGAGTATCGTTGGTCTCATTTTCGAAAAGTTAATGGTCAACAGAGCCAGCTTGTTAGTTTGTAATTATTCACGTAGATTCCATCTTGACTTGGCAAATATCTTCGGGACGGATAAAATGATCAATTTTTTAGCCACCACTGTCCTCGATTTTTGGTGGCCCAACGTGACGTTTAATCGATTTTATCGACACGACTGCATCGTGTAAAATTCATAGAGAAATTCTGGCGTGAGAAATCCGTAAATAATTAGTCATTAACCCGATTGAATAAACCGAAGTATTTATAAAATAATGTTGGATGCTTTTACAGCGATTGAAACGATAGTCGTTGAATTTAGAACACATGAAAATTTAAATCAGTCATTATATTTCTACGTCAGAAACCCATTGATGCCACATCAGTTGTTTCAAGTTTCAACAATTATTTATAATGGAAAAATCATACCGATGTTTTGAAAAACCAAAAAAAAATACCGAAGTATTAATCAGATTTGTAAAAATTGTGTGTTTCAGTGTTTTTTAACATTCCACCGAGATATTCGAGAGAGCTTCGAGACTGCACGGAAATAAAGAAGATAAAATGGGTCGAAAGAAGATACAAATATCGCGCATCACCGACGAGCGAAATCGTCAGGTGACGTTCAACAAGAGGAAATTCGGGGTTATGAAAAAGGCTTACGAACTTTCGGTACTATGCGATTGTGAAATAGCTCTAATCATATTCAGTTCGAGCAACAAGCTATATCAATACGCCAGCACCGACATGGACAAAGTTCTTTTAAAATACACCGAGTATAACGAACCTCACGAGTCTCTCACCAATAAAAACATTATCGAGGTGAGTTGAGTTATCCGCAATATGGAAATAATCGTATATTTAATTAATTAGGATAAAAAGTCATTATCGTATTCCATCAACGAATTTCTTCTTATCCGCGCCGGTGAATTTTTTTTTTTTTTCTTTTTTTTTACGCATCTGCAAACAATAATTTTGATAACAAATGCGAAAGTAAAGAATGCATGTTCTCACCTAACTCGAAATTGGCCCCGTTACGTTTTCTTTGTTATTTCGCGAATGGAAAATTAACATGCATGAAAAGAGTGAAGGTTGAGTGCCCTCGGGCGGTGTGGTCACGTGAACCTGTCTGCTGACACTTGCAGGCGCTCAACAAGAAGGAGCATAAGGGTGCCATGTCACCGGAGAGCCCGGAGCCCGACGCTAACGATTACAATCTAACTCCCCGTACTGAGGCCAAGTACACGAAAATCGACGAGGAATTCCAAATGATGATGCAAAGAAATCAGCACAACGGCTCGAGGGTAAGCAACAATTGACATTTTTCACTAAAAAACATATAAAAAACATATTTCTCGTTTAGACTCACAAAATTTATACAAATAGAGATTTTTAAAATACACGAAAAAAACAAATATTCACTGATGCTCAATAACGTTCTGGATATTTCGACAGGGTATGGCTCAATCCAATTATACGCTACCTGTGACAGTTCCGGTAAACAATTATGGAGAATCACTTCTCGGATCTAGTCCCCAAATGGCGCACACCAGCATCTCTCCACGGCCGTCCTCTTCTGAAACTGATTCAGGTATTAAGGAAAAAAATGAACATTAAAAAAATGACAAATCGTTAGAATATTTTGGAGTCAATATTATTTTTATTTTTTCATCGAATTCCTCATTTCTCCACTCGATTTATAGTTAAAAAAGTTATTCCATTAATTCTGGAGATTTTTCGGGAAAGAAATAAGATTTTTTCCTCAATGAATTTTTAGCGTTGATTAATAGGTTATTTGTTTTTTTGTTTTCATAGTTTATCCACCAGGAGGAATGTTGGAAATGAGCAACGGATATCCACCATCTGCATCGCCACTGGGTGGCTCACCGAGTCCTGGACCATCACCTGCTCTCGGGGTTGCCGGTGGCGGTGGTCACAAAGGACCGAATTCATCGCGTCACTCACCACAACCACCACCGCCTCCTCATCCGCACAGATCCAATCTACGAGTCGTTATTCCCGCACCACTGACACAACCGCTCTCTGAAGATACTAATTATGACGTGAGCTTCAAAACGATAGAACATTACAATGATTATTAATTCGCTGGTTAATCGAAAGGTTACATATCTTCTCTATCCTTCTCAGGGTGGTCACGGACAGAGCGCTCTAAACACACCGGTCGTCGCGTTACAAACACCCTCTGTCGCCGCTGGTTATTCCAGTTTTGGTCCAACAGACTATTCCTCGGATCTCGGTAGTCTAACATGGTCTCATCAAAGGTACGTTGACGATTTGTCAATGTACTCGGCCGCCACAATGTCGAATATCAGGTAAATAGAAAAAAAAGGAGAAAAGTCTGTAATAAAAATCGTAGATCCATCATTTTCATGACACTGAGGTTCGCAACGTTGGAATCCAACGAAAAATACGTTTTTCTATGAAATTCTTTGTTCAATCTAAAAAATTGTGACAATTTTCGTACCGATTTTGTCTTGGGACCGTAAAAAAATTAACGTTTTATTGTCTCGACGCGAAATATCGAATATAAGAATCTTGAGATTCGGCCAAGGAAACACGAAGTTTCGTTGCATTCCAACGAAGCAAACGAAACCAAAAAAGAAATGTGAAAGTAAAAAAGGTGAAAACTGTCGATAGTGAATGGAATATATTGAAAATGTTGCAGTAGCCTTCCTCACCTGGCAGTATCGAGCAGTACACCGCCACCGTCCACGTCCCCATTGCCGGTAAAAATAAAAAGCGAGCCGATAAGTCCACCGCGTGATCCTCACGGTGGAAATGGAATAACGAACGTAGGGCCTGGTTCATCGAGTAGTCTTCACCATACGAATCTAAGTGTGGGCCAATCGTCCAGTAGTATCGTACCATCCTCGCTGCACGTATCGCACACGGTACCACAAACGTTGAATCTAATATCGAGCAGACCAACGAGTAATCCGCCGCCCTCGCATTCGGGCAGTATTACACCGACAAATTTGCCATCGCCTGGCGGTGGTGGTGGTTCGGCAGGTGGAGTCGTCAATTCCGGTGACATGAGAACGAGTCACGGGGGTGCGGGCAATAATTCCGACTACGAGAATGGACCTTTGATGAAACGCACGAGAATAACCGAAGGCTGGTCCAATTAATCAACGCGAGAGCCTTTTTCCCTTGATTTATCTCTCGTTGTTAATCCTGCAAAGACAAAAGAACAAAAAATTTTCGCCTGGACGTAACACAACGAGTTGATAATCGTGGAGACGCTTTTCATTTGGAAATCGAGACTTTTCTCGGTTTCACGACTATTTAGTCGATCATGCCCGGTGGAATGAAACAAAACAAAAATACAAATATCTATACATATACATATACATACATGAATAAACAATTGTATGTATATCTACATGTATACGTATTGAGAAAGGAGAAAAATTCATTTGTACCATGAATTGAAGGCTCAGAGTGAAAAAAAAAACACAAAGGATGTAAGCAGAACATTTGTTTGATGAAAATAACGCGGTGCCATAATGTTGAAACTTTATATATATATACACAAATATATATATATATATCGTGTATATAATAGGAGGTGTTGTTTGTATATATATGTCGGAAGTTCATAATGATTTTGTTTTCGATGAGGCACGGGTGCAATCGAACTTGCCGCGATAATCGAGCAAAAATTCTATGATGTCGAATAAGATATTAAAAGAAAAACAGAAATAATAATTATCTATGTTATATACGTATAAATGAAAGAGATAAAAATGAACGTAAATGAAACTGACGAACGATTATAAAACGTTTAATCGACCATCTAACATGTACGTCTACATATATTTCTATGTCAGCATTTACATGTATAAATGTAACTGGAAGTGGTGAGAGCTTTGCATAAAGAAAAAACAAACACACACAGAGTCAAGTAAAGGAGGCGAAAAAAGTAGAAGTGAGATTTCCACACTTACGGAGTTTACAAGAGCGAATGACCTCAGCAGCATAATCCGTTGATTATAACTTTACCTCATTCAATCGATCGAGACTCCTGAATAATCGTCTTACAGACCTCGAGTCACACAATGTTTCGTCTCGCCAATTCGTCAATGTCGAATAATCCGGATCTAATATTTGATGAGCAATCGATCTAGTCATTAGAAAGGAAACAAAAGAAAACAAAAATTATAACTAAATTAGTTTAAAGTTCGAGTCCAACTCGAATTAATTAGACGAACCATGCTTATTATTTTTTCTCTCATAATTATAACGTTTTTTTTGTTGCATCTCTCGTTTCTTTTATTTTCTTTTCTTCGCTATTTTTCGTTCTCTTTTTTCTTCGAGTCTATTTCGCGAAAGTCGCATGATATTCAAACGAACGAAACAACACGAAAAGTCTCTCGCTTGACGCTTAGTACACTTTCGACCACCAATTCCATCGAGTGGAGTTACGCCTTTTTTCATTGTTTCAACCATTATCCCTGTATTGTTTTATCTTTTTCTTATCGAATAAAAGCTGCGCTTATACATTTTGACCAACGACTAAAATCCTTGCCGTTTTAACGGCTTTGCAATAAACTTGGATTCCTTTTTCTTTCGTCATTTGCGCAAAAGTTTTCATTCCTTTTGTTATTTTCGTTTCGCAATAGCTAGAAACATTTTTTTCTTATACGTGTGTGTGTGTGTGTTCTTTGTTATCTTTATTAACGGAGAATAAACGATAGAAATATATATTATTAATGAGTGAGTTGCATTAACGGTCTATGTCTGCTGGCGCGATCGAGTTATCGGATGGAAACATTTTTCGAGGAATACTTAAGATTCGATTGGCCATGTCCTAAGGATACAAAATTATAACACGTTCTATAAGAACTAATGCGAAATTAATATATTGAAAAAATTCATTTTTTTACATATATATATACACACACACATATATATATATATGGCCATGTACACACGTATGTATATACATATAAATATTAAATATTATAGACGAAATAGAGGGTCACACATTTACGCGTCGATTAGTGAAACGAAGATTATAAACGCTGACAGAAATCCACGTATATATTTATTATACACACAAAGACTCGGTTCGGCGAGAATAGTAAGTTTGGGAGAATGTTTACTATCGAATTTTCGATTGATAACCAACGAGCAAGAACACGCGCCCCAAACAATGCATTAAATTTCAATGATCGATACGCTTGACTTTGATCAACGTCATTCGGAATTATTACAACACAATAATTATAGAAATAATAATACTACTAGTAAGAATTACACCGATAAGGTTATTTGTATCGTCCTTCGATCGAAGATGCCGGTGTAGATTTTAATCCTATGGAGAAAACAAAGAGGAAACTCAGTCACCGGATGTTTGGGCCTTTGTGTCATGGATTCCCATCGTGACAAAATTGCTTTTACAATTCGTTATGTTCCACGAGGAAAATGATGGTTCGCGTTGACTTTTTGCCCTTTCGAAATTGTGGAAAATACAGAAATTCAAAGTATCAATTTTCAGTTAATCTTCAATCAACTTTTCAAGGCCGTGCTATGGTAAACGTATTTTTGACATAATACAAAAACTTCGGATGCGTGAGAATCCAAAAATTCGGTGGCGAGCATCACACGGAATTCTACCTGAATATAGATGCGTATGCGTACTCGCATATATACACATTTTTCACCACCATTTTGCACGTTTGATATGAGAAACAAAAAAGAAACAATATTAAAAGCATTAAATAACGAAAAAGAAATAAAAGAAATGCCGAAAGTTAGAAACACGTGACTGCAGTAGCTTGAAGAAGAAACAAAAAACCATTAAGGAAATGCACAATCTCACTGATATATTTATGTCAATAACGTTTGAAACAAATTTACAAGTATCTTTACACGATGACGAAGAAAAAACTTGGTAGAACGTCTCTGTTGATATTTTCCGGAAAGAAAATTGGGAAAATGAGGATAACAAAAAAATTGTCTATAACGAGATGATTAAACTTTACGAACGCGTTTCAATCGATCGAAATCTTTGAAGAGTCTTTACGAATACATGTGTATATGTAAATATATTTGTATATATACACATATTTGTGCATCTCCGGAGGCAAAGAGGATCGGAAAGAAAATAAGTCATTACGAAACCTGTTAGCTAAGTAAAGCACAAAAAAACTCACACACACACGTACACACAAAATTTGCGTTAAAAAAATTGTCATATCTCAATAACGAGATGGGATTTTCATTTTTTTCTTTGGTCGAGAGGTATTAGTCTTGTAAAGATTCCCTAAAGACGGGATTTAACGTTTTAAAAGATGCATATATGTACGTTCGTTGAATTAATGTATTTAAACGTATCCTCGATGGACTACACAGGTAACAGAAAAAATAGTGCCTGGCACCGTTTTGTGGCCCTCCTCTTATAACGTTAATGAAGGAACGAAAAAAACAATGGGACTAATGTGGCAACGCTCGCTCTTGGAACGATATTTTTCTTAGCTCGTGTTTCCAACGATCTCTCGTATCAATTGTTATTGACGAAGGAAACAAGCTGAAAAAGGAAGGAAACAAAGAATAATATTTAAAAAACGGGGATTTTCGCCCTCGTGTGTAAGGCGAGATTTTTAAATGATCACAAAGTGCAATCTTTTAGGGGTGACACAATTTCTTTAATTGAACGAAACAAACGAATTTGGAGGATGACAGAGTGGGAGAGAGAGAATTACAGACAAAGTCACAAGAGTATGAAGAAATTGTTATTTTTCATAACGAAAAAATGAAATTTGATATATCGACGAGAACAAAGTATATCGTCGCCCGTAGTTACTCGAAGCCTCCTAATTGATAACGAAATAAACAAAATATAAAACTAGTTCACCGAATTCGATGGAGAAATTATTGATAATTATTTTGACAAGAAAAAAATAGAACAACGCCAGCAGTTAAATGTATGACGTTTGAAACGTGTTCAGGTTCGGTCGAATTGACGAAGAAATAGAATTACCTTTGGCCTTTGAAGAACGAAACAGAGACAATTTTTTAACCGCTTCAACTTGAACCAAAATGCCCACGAAAAATGCCTTTGACTTTGGAAGATTGAGAAAAACAAGTTTCAATAGAAAAAGAGAACAACTCATTTCGGCTAATCAATTTAACAATCTCCCGTACTTATAACTTGGATTCGTTTCTCACGAAACAATGATAAACGAGTCAAGATTATTTTTCTTATCGTTGAAACTGGACGCACACACACAGGCACGAAATATTAAAAAATAAAGAAACAACATTGTACCAACGAGTAGTAAGAATTGAATTTAGTAAACCGTTCAACTCAGGAATGAAAAACGTAAATGTGCAAGAAAGATAAACCGAATTCACGCGAATGCACAGTGCACTTTTGAGGGTACAGTTTTAACGTTGGTTACGAAACTTGCTCCATCATGAAAATACAATATAGTGATATAGAATTAAGGAACTATACGTGAATGAAGAATATATTTGAAAAAAAAAACGAAAACGTGCATAAATAAAAGAAACACTTTTCGAGTGTGCGGTAGTTAAAGGCTAAGTTTTACGTACATTACACATCAATCTATATTTTGTAATATGGACTACGTGTATTAAAAAAACATTGACGATGGCGTGGCGATGAAGGAAAGAAGAAAGGAGAAGAACGAAAGAAAAAAAAAAGAAAAAATTGTATGAAAAAAACGTAATTTGTTTGAATTGGAGAAAATTTAAAACTGCGATAAAATGGATGTTGATTTTTTTAGTTTCTAATAGCGTTGTTTTTACTCGAATGTACAGGTTTTCTCTTGGCTTTTTTGTTGGAAGTAATCCAATTACCTTTTCATTGAAACAACGTACAGTACTCACTCGATTGAGGTTTCCCCTCTCGATATTAAATTGTCGATGATACACCCGGATAAAAAAAAATATTATTTACACCAATGCGCAATTATGAAGGTTTGATAAATATTTTTGAAATATAAAATCACAGGGGCTGTTAAAGTTATTGGAATGCTGTGAATGACATGGACCATCTTTAACAAAAGGAGCTTTATATACTAGTAAATACTGTTCAGATGAGAGGGAGAGAGAATCTATTGCATCTTTTGTATAGTAATATACGATTTACAAAACGTAATCCGGAAGAAGTTGATATTGGCTTTCGAGAAAGAATCATTGCAAAATGAAAAGTAATATGTAAATATATGTGGAAAATTTCACGTCAACGCGAGGCTCCATTGTTGGAGACGTTTCCAAAAACAAATTGAATGTGTTAAAATATTCGACGAGATTATAACAATTTTTCATGCAGTCAATACCGCGTATTTTTGGTACACGCCGGTACACGAAATTAGACTTTTCACGAGTAATTACCTGTGAATTTTCATTTTATTTGATCAGCAAAGAAATTCTACAAATTGGATGGCTTAGTTGGCGTGTGAGGCTCCATATGTTAATCGACGAAAAGGAAGAAAAAAAACGTAAGCGGGATAAAATAGAATTTAAAGAAACATGAATTGTAATGCACAGCACGGTTAAGAATCGGTGTAAAAGATTAGCAAAGTGAGATTAAAGATGTACGTACTAGCCACAACTGTTATCACTGCAGATAAACCGATAAAACATATTGAGAAGAATACAAGATTTAAATACTGGACATATCTTATAACGCCAACGTAGCGTCTCATGTATGAAAAGAAAACATTAACAAAATATATAAAAAATATATATATATTGTCATACTAGCTGTTACTTACTGTTATCCAAGATGCATCTCGAGAAACTCGTCGGTTTGAAGTTGGCTATTCTTTTGACAAATATCCATATAGTATATGTATTTCGACAAGAACCGATGAATCTTGTAGAAAAGTTGTTACTGTAATATTTTTGCCCGCGTTGCACACAACCATCATCGTAGAGAAAAATATTGGAACGAAAAAAAAACTCAATAAAGACGAAACGAAATAATGGAAAATGAATGCGTAGAGCTGTCGAGTTACGAGACTTGTATTCTGTGAACGAAAAGAATGATGATAAAAACTAACAAAAACAAACCATTATTATCAACATATATAAAATTATTAGTGTGTTGTAACATTGTACCATTTATTTGTATAATAGAGATTATAACGAGTCGTTAAAAAAATGGTTTCACGAAAAGAAGCAGAGTGCGATTGAATGAGCCAGAGAGACAGAGAGAGAGAGAGAGAGAGAGTGATGCAGAAAACTACGAAATTTAGTGTGTTACGAATGATTATTATTTGCGAAAATTGTATTGTAAAATGTTAAAGACGAGCTTACATATGTTTAAAAGCGTAACTACGTAAAACACCCCGTACTTGAAAGTTAATTATAATATTTGTTTTTCGAATGAAAAATCGTGCCGGAAAGGTGGCAACGTATGTAAGTAACATGTGTAAAGATAAATATGGAGAGATAAGAAAAGATAATCGGCAAGAAATGGGAATAATCATCACGCAATCGATCTTCGTAACGAAATGAACTGGTCGTAGAGTGTGAGCGCGTTTTAAGCTGAGCGAGCAGCAGAGACACGAAACTAATTCATATAGTGCCATCATAAAATTTTAATTAAGCAAAAAATGATAAGAAAAAAGAAATGAAATAGAAGGTACGAATGCGGCGTATTTAGTTGTTTTGTTTTGTTTTAATAATTGAAAGAAAATAGTTGTTAGCCGACTAAATTGGACATATGTAGTTATGACTTGGAAGACGAAGCCTTCGTTTATGTTTGTAAGCAGTTATCAAGTTTGCCAACGTATAACCATACATATATATTAATATATATATGAAATGGGAGTGACACGGTCGGTTGATTTCCTGATAATGTACCAATCCATTGAATTTTATCGCGACTGACGAAAAGGCAAAGAAATAAATCATCCGATCAATCAACAATTGCACAAGTCAATGGGAATGCTGATTGAGTATTATTATAATATAATATATATCGATTATATAATATATTATAATTTTTCATTGATTTTTCGTTCGTTATTTCATACGTGCAAGATTTTTTAAATTTCGTCAACTGTAAAGAGACGTGGTGTTGACGTTGAAGATGTATTGTTACGTTGATAACAAAATGCACCTGATCGTAGTGACTCGTAATTTTGTGGAATCTCATGAAAGGAAAAAATAATTAGCGGACCATCTTACGTACGGTACGTTTAATTTTGGTGCTCGATATGCTCTCCCTCCCTCATTCCCGCATCCTCATCTTTCCCCTTCTACGAATGAACGTTACGTTTTTA
Source organism: Hyposoter didymator (assembly GCA_037952995.1). NCBI lineage: Eukaryota > Metazoa > Arthropoda > Insecta > Hymenoptera > Ichneumonidae > Hyposoter > Hyposoter didymator. The sequence goes on along the minus strand of JBAJMU010000004.1, from coordinate 11,558,658 downwards.
TGAATTACCGATTCTATATGATAAAATGTACGATCATATATATATTGCCTATCGTCGGTCAGTAAGATTAATTAAATGAGGACTTAGCGTTTAATGATTGTTATTTGATAATGCTCTATGTACATCACACATATACGTTACATTAAGAAAAAATAAGACGAAGAACAAGAAAATAATAAAAAATACAACAACAACATAAGAATTACAAGCGAACGACACGAAACAACAGCAAAAACAACAACAAACTTGTAAACTCATCGCAATATGATTAATATTTCAGTGTATCAAGCATAATATGCGCTATAATTATCATATGATGTTGCCCATAGAATACATTTTACTTGGTTTTTATATTTAGCAGTTTACATTTTATTTTGTACGTTCGTCCAGCCTCGACCCGCCCTCTCTTCATACACTTGAGTACATCGTTTTCTTTCGTACCCAATGTCAATATCTTCTTATTCCTGACGATCGAGTTTCTCACAAGACCTTTCCAAACCTGTGGCCTCGAAATAAGTGCATCTGTCGTTTGTTTCGCTACTTTTGCAACATTTTCGTTTCATCCTAAAAACTAAACAGCGTGCTTTGTTTCTTCCAGTCTTTTTTTACTCATTTTTTTCTATCGTAATGCTTTTAGCAAAGACGATTACCCCGCATTATTACAAAATGCAATTTCGCACACAAACGTCAAATCTTACACGCGTTTGAAAAGCAAACGCCCAAAAAGTCATTCTTTTGGAATTTCGAATGGAAATGATAGTCACGTCGAATGTAATACTGACGAACACTGTTTCATGGGAATAATGAACAATGATGAACAATTCTAATGACGCAAATGAACATTATGCAAAATTATTATTCATAATTATTTCAAAAAATAATTCAATCGTTCCAACCCTTTTGAATACTTTTTGCACCTCTTGCGAAACTAAAAGAAAATTGAAAGACCAGTTTAGGGTTGAAAGGAAAACAACGGCAGTGATCTTAATTTGGAAAGAGAATATTTAGTCATTTCGAAAGAAAATGAAAAGAATTGGTGTGTTTAAAAGAAACATTGGCCAGGGACTAAAAAATAATAAACAAATACGTTATCACGTTATCGTCGCTACAACGTCCATTAAGATTTACGAAAATGAGAATGCACGAAATTGCATTCTTCGTGATCTAGAGGAAAGCCCAATTTTTTATATGCGTAAGTTTTAACGTGATATAAACTTGTGGTAAAGCTAAATAAAATCTGGAGGAAAGTAGTAGAAAAAACAAACGATTCTTACGAGAGAGGGGAACAAAAGAATAAATAATTTTGTCTTACACTCGAACGAATGTACACACCCCGCTCCTTTTGGTAGAATCGCCTTAATATCACGTGCCTCGATTAATATTTAAACTGATCACCTGCTTACCTGTAATTTTAATTAGTCTATGTAATGGATCCGTGTAAAATCGACTTATTCTTTGTACTACTCTTGTAAATACATTCCAAAGAATTACTGTCCACCAATGTTCCGCGTGTGTTTCTGTGTTTGCGTTCCTACAACGACACTCACGTGTTGTTGTTTTTTGTTTATTGAATGAAAATCCCAGCATGCATTGCTTCCGTTTTATTTGTTCTTATTTTTTGATTTCTCATTGGGAATAGACCAGAAGCTTGACGGATGTTTGAGCTGGCAGTCGATAAGACAGTTGTTTTACCTGCAAATCTGGAAGTGACCCGTTTTTCTCCACGTTTCGTTATCGGCAGCCAAAATCTCGCAATCTCTAGAGATACTCCGTGGAGGTCAGGCTTTTCAGGGAGCTGAGCAAGTTCCACGATTATCGAAGGAATCGAGCAAAAAGAATGGCTGATAATCCTGCTATTTGCTTTGCCAACCGCAGGAATTCTCTGTTTCAGTGTCGATCTCGTCATCGATGTAAATGAACGAGGCGAATGCCAAAATGATGTGAGCAAAACTTGATAATATCGTAGACGGAGTCTCCGGATAACGAGACTGGAATTACTAGCAAAGTTTTTCGATCTTGGTAGGTACAAAAGATTTATTGTAAAAATTAGCTTCGAGATTGCTCACTTTGTTTTCCCCCTTCTCACACACCCGATGTTTTTTTTTCATTTTCATAGTTACAATGATACAGCGCAGCTTTGCCGGAAAAAATAGTTAAACGTACAAAATTTTAATGTATAAATATATACAGATATATTATATTTATACGAGTTACAAAAGTTACTCCTTAGTGGATATAAATCCCTCTCTCTCTCTCTCTTGATATTTCGAGACGGAAAATATTTGGATGATAAAAAAGTAATTGACACCTTCGGACATTCGGACTTCTCCTTCGTAGTGAATAAAGTCTCGAAACTCTTGGTCGACCATTAAGAACGAGCGATTTTAAGATAACGAAAAAATAATCATTCATATGACGCTGTAGTGGCAATGGATGGTTTTTATTCTCACTAGAAATGCTATAAGGATGTTTACAATATTAAAAAAAGAATTGTGTTCTGTTGTCCGTTACACCGTGCCAAAGCCTATGGCACAATAACCATAAATGCACTTTCTCGTGGATATATATATATATTTTTTTTTGTTTGTTTGTTTTCTCGTTATTTTGATTTTCCCCTATCTCTTATTTCATAAATTAGAACACGTTACGTTTATACCGTTGATGAAGAACTGATGGAAACACACAATGTCACGGAAGAATGATATTTTGCCTCAAGGCCAGTTTCGTCCATTCGGTGGAAAGGAAAAGCCGAGAAATAAATATATATAAATATATATATTTTTATTTATTTTAACGCAGGTCGAGAGAAAACGATAATTATAAGAAAAATAATAAGTTTTCGAAGATCTGTTTTCCGATGGAAATGATCAATTATCTCGTCGCCTTTCCGACGATCCGTCTTGCCAGAGCATACCACGATATCTCGTATACACTTCTCTTTAGTTCAAATCATTTTATTTTAATAAACCGTTAATTCCCGTATTGTTAGTTGACATGGAAAAGTTTCATCGGAAATGTGCATTATTTTTTAACGTTTTTAAATTTAATCATGTGTGTAGAGGCTCCGTTTGCACGGAAATGGAACTTGAAAACGTTTTCTCACTGCATCAGAGGCTGACGATTTGAGTTTGATAAAAAAAAACCTTGTTTTGTTTGATTGGAGCATCTCGTGCGGACGCCGCAGACTCCTCGCGGGAAGGCTTCAAAGGGCGAATCATTGAAAAAGCCCACGTTATCGTGAATAATAATAATAATAAGTATAATTATAATATTTATTTGAGTTCACTTCAGACTCTTGCAGCTCGAGGTGATGAATCAATCGGGATCCCGACGCTGTGACTGTGAGAGAAAGCTGTAATAATTGAAATTGAAAATTTTCACGACAGGCTTTGCCGATTAGAAAGAGCCTCTGGCAGTGAATTTTCGGCGTGGTCCTGCGTTCTCCGACGGAGCCTTTTTGTCATCAGTCAATCCATGAGGAAAAATTTCAATTTCAAACATTCGAGGTGATTGATTCATCACCTTAAAACGCCGATATTTCTAATAAGCTTATTTAAAACTCTCTTTTTGTAGCATAAGCTTGTGTGTTTTTGTTTGTTCCTCTTCCACTCATTTTTCTTCGTATTTTAATTATTATTATTTATCGGGTATCTCTCACATAATACGACAGCGTTCCTCACCGTTTGGGTCACCCTGAAACACAAAACGAATATTTAACAATTAGATCGACTTTCGGGATCGCCCTTTTCTCTCTCATTACCAGCCCAAGCATGCCTAGTTAATTATTCGTGTTGTTTTTTTGTTTTTTTAAGATTCGACATTGTCGCCCCATGAAGAATGTGCTTCGATGGTTTCTTTGCTCGACGAATATTAGTCACAATAATGAAAGCGGCGGATCTTACTCCTATCGACGTTAATCACAATGTTGTGAAATATTTTAATTCCTTGGTTCAAAGTTCACACGACTCGAAGCCTAATGCAGCGAACGACACAGTTTTACAAGAATTTTATGATCGTTTTTAATGATTAGAGATTAAGTTATTCAATTATACAAACATTGCATCGTGAATTCGGATCCAGCCAATAACTTAGTCGAAGCGTGACCGAGATGCGTGTCAGAACAAAAAATTAGCGAATGAAAAAAGCACTTAAAGTAGCTACTGTAATAGGCTAGTCAAACGAGTGCCCAATTTTCACGGTAAGTTGACGCCGATGAATGAACTAAAGGGAGTAAAAATGAATTTGTATCACAGCGTGTTTTATTTTAACGTAGAAAAATATTTCTTGCGATAAGCTGCGAAACCATCGACTGACAATCACTAATTTTCCTAGAAGAAAATTCTTTTGTATCGGTCGAGATCGCAATCTTTTGTTAATAATATTTTCTTACGCCGCAACGAGACACGCTGTCATACAAATTCATCTCCACTGCGTTTTTTAACTTTCAAACTCCAAACCGGGGTAAATATTTACCCCACGGGTTTCTCGTTCGTAAAATCGTTACGAAGGCAGTAATCCGACTTATAAGTACATGAATCTTTTCGTTTTTTCATGCCGAAGAGAATGGTGGAGAGAAAATTCAATTTAATCGAGATTTAGTCGGTGAAAAATTGAGTTGAATGCCTGAAAGTGCTGAAATTGACTTAGGAACGTAATTCGAAACTCTCCTTCGGTAGATATCTACCCCGGTTTGTAGTTCTAGCGTCAAAGTTGGCATAACAGAGTTGTAAAAGTTCAGCACCCATTTGACTGCGTATCACGGTAGTTATCTTATGGGAACTTGATTTGTTTTCTATTACTTGTGCAATGTTCAAGTATAAAGATTATTAATCGAATAAAATAATCTAGTCGAATGAAAAGGCGAATGAACATCTGAGAGCTTGCGTGTACAACTTACATTGTCTTGCCCATCAGAGCCGTGCGCCCTCTTAATATGGGTAGAGATATGTTCTCTATGGAAAAGAATTGACAGTTGGAGAACCAATCGCGAATAAGCTTTAATTGGCATAACTTAATTCATACTTTTATTTCTTGTTGTTTGACTCGACTAAATCGGTAATTAATGTACGAAAAAAACTCGAATAATTATCGAAATATTAATGGGGCTCAAACTTGAGTATTTTTTTTTATTTTTTTAAATTCAAATAGTCACCGCAATAATTTTTGTTTGAAGTTGCCGAAAGTTAGTTCGTACGTGCTACGGTGGATATGCAGTTTGATCTCATACGATGTAGCGTACCAAGTTAACAAGAAAATATAAAAAATTCAAGTAAAAATTTTCACGATTTTGGATTTTTTGGCCTTACCTGCTGATGGTGCAATTCCTCTGATGATCTCAAGTTTTCTCTGTGTCGAGACAACGTCGTCGAAAGTTGTTGTCTTTTGCGTTCCGAAGTTGCCATCTCCTAGAAATCGAAAACAACGGAATTAGCACCGGAAACGTATGAGAAATAAAACAAATTCAGTTTGTTTTCGTAGATACCAGTGGGATTTATTTTTTAGTTGAAATTATGAGAAATATTCACCTCTCCCTCGTTGTTGAGAAGAATGGTCGTCATATTGTCAGCGATAAACCATTTTTGTCCCTTCATAACGATGTTCGATGGCGGCTCATGAGTCGCCCCGATATCTGCTGACCAAACCATTATGTTTGCTCCTGCCTCGATTTTCACTGTTCTGTGAAATTTGAATACGGTCTCGAGTGCTCCGGCTTTGCGAATTATTTGCCAACCACTGAGAACGATTTCCTAAGAGAATAAAAGGAGAATTATTAAACGAGGAAACGTTAGTTTACTCTGTCGACGGAGGGAGCGAGACTGATCGTTAATACGCGAGCAGCTTTCTTGATGTTTCATTTTTTTTACACTTGCCTTATTTCCCTTGTTGGTCAATTTGACGTAACGTCCCTGGGCATCAACCTCGTTGATCTCAACGTCGCCTCGCGCTGTTCCCGACACCGAGTAGTCGCTCGTGCTGCGCTCTTCGCTCTCCTCGAGAAGAGTTCGCTTGCGTTTTCCACCTCGGATCGGCGTGTGGCGCGACGGTGTGCTTCGCGTCGTCATCGACGACATGGTAGAAGTTGGCGATTGCATTGGCGTGATGTTTAATCTGAATAAATGAGTTAAAAGTGAGATTTTGTGTTCGCCAAGCCGTCAAAGTATTTTTTGTTGTTAAGAGAATATCAATGGAATGTTTTCTTACCTCGCTTCTTCGGACTCGAGAAGTTTCCTGTACGCAGCGATTTCGAGATCGAGAGCAACCTTGATATCCATAAGATCCTGATATTCTTGCAGCTGCTGAGCCATTTCGTCGCGCATACGAGCCAGTTCGGCCTCCAACGAAGCCAAACCTTCGGCGTGACGAGCTCTTTCGCCCTCTCGCAAATTTTCCAAATCCCTGTAACATTTATTATTTTTTTTTAAACGAAACAATTTTTCCAACAAGCGCCTCGTTTTGTCTTTTTAAAATTTCCGAGTCTCATATCATTATTGGAAAGATTCGATTAATGAAATCGCAAATTACCTGATGCGCGAATTAAGCGCGTTGTTGCTAGCCTCAAGCTCATTGATGCGCTGATTCAACTCATCGATTCTGGTTCTCGTTTGACGAAGTTCCTCGACAGCAATGCTCGCCGCGCCGCTGTTTCGCTGAGCGTGCGAAGTCAAGTTTTTGATTTTGTTCTCGTAAAGCATTTCGATCTCCTCGCGATTTGCTCGCATTTGAGCTTCGTACTGATCCCGCAAATCTTGCAAGGATTGCTGGAGCTTCGCTTCGTATTGTTCAGCGAGACGGCCATCGATCTCCGATATTTCGACCTGCATAATAGAATCCTAAATCAACCCAAGTGTTGAATGTTCGGATTTTCACACGCAATTAGTAATGAGCGATGCATTGTTCTTTTTCAAAACAGAATGAAGAGTGAGAAAGATTTTTAGTTTAGATTTGTCCAATTAAGAATTTAGTCACGAAAATTTTGCACTGTCTGTTTCTTTTTTGTCTTTTTAATATTTTGATTTGATTCATGCAATCGATAATTTTTGTGTTGACTCCTGAGCAAGAGGAGAGTGTTAGAAAAAAATGAATAGAACCACACAAAAGTTGTTAACACAAGGTAATTTTTTTTTTTTAACTTGTTGATACAAAAACGATGGAACGCACACAAAATGATTTTTCGTTGTCGAATAACTGTGGAGAACGAAAGGAAAGAATGTAGAAATATCTTTTTTCAAGGCAACAACAAACCTGACGTCTTGTACGAGTCTCAGAGAGTTCTTGCTGGTAAACTTGATCCTTGAAACTGATGTCTTCTTTGAGACTCTGAATATTATTTTCAAGATCGATGCGTTGGAGGGTTTCCTCCTCAAGATGTTTGCGGGCATCGACCAAAAGTCCCTTCAACCTTTCGACTTCCTTTTCCAACTCTCGCTCTCTTTCCGCAAGTTTTTTCCTCTCGGCTTGCGACTGATTGTACTGAGACTGAAGATCCCCACAACGACTCTCGTAGACGCTCAAATTTCTCTCTGCGATTTGCAGGTCTTTGATCTTTTTATCCAATCTGCAATTTTGAAACACTTCGTTTTAGCTTTCGTTGAATAATCGATGGAAAAAATGAAGCAGAAAAAAATCTCTGCATTGCACGTTAATTAATTCAACTGCAGTCGTTTGTTATTTCAAGATGGAAAGCTCACTATAAACTTGCGCGTATGATTTCTACGCGCGTATGAAATCTCGCCCAAAAACTCAACACCCATACAGAAAACTAACGTGAGCAAGTGAAACAACCGTTAACGAGTCGAACAAATCCAAACAAAAAGTATTTATAAAGTAATTGTGTCGCGGTTATTTCGTCCTCGGCTCTTTAGCCGGTATACCGATTTCTACAGCAGGTCAAACAAATAAATCACGGGACTATGGAAATACTTTTATCTACGTGCCTCAGGTTGAGTCTGGCGTGTCCTTGGCCTGAAATGTAGCGTATACTATGTGCTCGTCTTTCTTATCGACGGAGCAAGAAATTCGAAAAGTTGAAAAAATTCGCTTGTACATTTGAGACTTGAAAAAACTATAGAGCGTACGAAAAGAGCCTTGGAACTGAAAGCTCGAAAAAACGAGGATGAGAGTATGACTCGAATACGACAAAACTCGGGGCATTTCGTCCGGGTTTTATGGGTGGCTTCGTGACGATCTATACATACACCGGAGCTGCTATTTCCAGCCATTCGAGCGACCCACATAGAGCATTTTTTTTATTCCTCGAAATCAAACCTTTGCTTCGCGATTTTTTTGTCTTTAGGCTTTTACATGATCATCGGACAATATTGACAGAGAACGATGCGTCGTACGACAAATATCATTTTTCTTAGAAACTAACGGGCATTTTAAATAATTTTTTTCGCATTAAATTCGCGCGGTCATCCAAGCAAAATCGTTTAAACGACAATAGGAACGTTGATAAGCCAGGCCCACGTGATCAATCCCCTTAATTAAACGGTTTTCGACACGACCAAACGAAGTTTTTTTCGATGTTGAAGTTTGCATCGTTGGAATGCAACGAAATTCCGTTTTTCCTCGGACAAATCTCAAAATTATTATCCAATATTTAGTCAGGATAGTAAAACGATTGTTTTTTACGCTCCAAAGACAAAATTAGCACGAAAATTGTTATGATTTTTGAAATTAAACAATTAATAGAAAAAGATATTTTTCGTTGGACTCCAACGTTGCGAATTTCAGTGTCTTGGATTTTTCGTAGTATCCTGTAATCGCTAATCGTTCATCGATTCAATCAAATATAGATTTTAATCAATCGAGATGTGATCCTTGGGAAGATGATCGTGCGAGTGTGCGCTATGCTTGTACGGGCTGATTTTTGACGAAGAACGAAAGAGAGAAAGAGATGGATTGGCAGCACAAGCAAGATCGAGACGCTCGGTAGGGGAGATCGAGACGGTTAACGGCTTGCTTGGCATGTGCGGGAACCGAGATGAGTACACACCCTCATGACGAACTATTCCACATTACAATGTCAAGTTTGAGAAATAATAATCACGTGTAAAGATGAGATAAGATAAGAAAAATTGTACGGTACGAATTGGAGTAAATTCCGATCGATAACGACGATAACCTTGACACAATCAAGGATAGTTTTGGGTACAATATTTCTTCTTGTCTCACAAGAAAGAGAAGAGAATCATAAAATCCGGAGTGCTCAATGAATTATTCCACATGTGTTCTTTTTAGTTTGCGGTTGAGCATTGCAATCCTTCGTCAAGCTATTTTGCTCATATTTTTTAAAGGATGTTAATATATTCGACAACTTTACAAGGCTGAATATCTCCGCCGAACGGATCTTGACGTTCGTCATTGCTCAACTCCAAGTTCCTTGGTTCCTCCTACCATTTCTCTCCGGAAAAGCATGCTCGAATAACGATGACCAAATCCCACAACGGCTAATGGGCTGACGTCACGAATTATTTGTGTCACAGACTCATTCATTCCCCACAGGCAAACAAAAAGCTGCTGCCATAGTTATTCAGTTTTTTTTTTTAAATCGATATGTTGATACGAGTCTTTCGAATCGTATTGATCTTGAGGATATATCGGCGAGTGTACAGTCGAGTTCGCAAACACTTTTCTAACGCTCTGCTCGGAGTCCTAATTAAATGACTTTCCCTTCGAATTATTAGACCCAGAAGAATTTTTATGGCACGTTGAAGCCTATGGGATGCGACGGAAAATATTTCTTTCTACCGACGATTTTTTTGACCCGATATACTTTTCGGCTTGGAAAAACTGATTTTTTATCATTCAAAGAAAAAAAAAAACTCGTGATTGAGAAAAATGTATCGAGCCTCGTATTTTTTTGAATTTTTTTCCCAAAAGTATATCGTCGAAATTCGATACTTTTACTCAATCCTGTACAATCGGCATAGCCTCAAAAGACAAACATCTTTAATCGATATATGAATACAGAGACTCGAAGTAGTCGAAGGACGTCCAGATTCTCTTTCTTCGTTATTTGCCCTTATCGAAATATGGAGACGTGGAATAATCATTCCCTGAAATAGATATGACCGGTCGGTGCTGCGGGTTCGCCCCTGAGCACTATGGGTCACGTGATATAAACAGATATTCCATAGCGACTTTTATATTTCTGTATATCGTTGTGGTTGTCTGTTAAAATGTTTCAGTGTCATACAAATTCTTGGATGACACTGAAAAATACTTTTTCTATTAATTGTTTGTTAAGTTTCAAAAACCATGACAATTTTCGTACCGATTTTGTCATTGGACCTTAAAAAATGATCGTTTTATTATTCCGACAAAATATTCGATAAGAATCTTGAGATTTGCTCATGAAAAAAACAGAATTTCGTTGCCTTGCAACGGCATAGTAAATTTGTTGATTTTCTATGATTTCCTTGCCAATCGTGTGTGCGAAGGAGATTTATTTCCTTAATTATTATTCATGGTACAAAGAGGAAATGGCGATGGAAAAACGAGTAGAGCTTTTTGGCGTTTTGTGTCGAGCGCACGTGTTGCCGGCTCAAAACATGTGTTAGCGGTAAATTGACGAAAGCCAACGTTGCTAATGTTTTTTCTAACGAACTTAAAGCCTCGTAGGGTCGTGGAAATTTGGTGAAAAGTGGTAAAAGGAATTTAGATCGAAAGTGTTGGAGTAAAAATAAGCTTCGGGGTATTAATCGTTTGTAGGAGAGTCCAATACTTTTGGATAAGTTAGTACAACTTCGGGTTGGGGCTGACATCATCAACGTATCGTAAGCGTGACGCAATTCTTCCCCGGCGCGCTATGGTGTCGCCCCCTGCACCGTTTAATGGTAAACTGGAAAGAAAAAAAAAAGTTTCTCGCGCGCCCGCGTCTCTTTTGTATTTGTATACACGGTGAAGCGTCGTGTGCATACGCGTCCCGAGCTATTAACATGTGTAGTAAGTTCCGTGGCTCAGAATCAATGAAGTTTCACGCTCGACACGACGCCTCGAGTTTTCGGGGACCCCAAATACTACGCATACCCCGAAACCAGTATCCACGCCATTTCCTCTAAATTCTATTTCCTTCCAGTCGAATTTATTCCCGCGATTATTCCCCATGAATATTCCTCTGGGCCATAGACATCAAAAATGGAAATTTTGTCGGACCGATTTCAACCCCGAGTTTCCTTATGACCGTAAAACGATTCTCGGATTAAACGGGCAGGTAATACGCGGCCATTTTTGTCAGAACAACAGTTCCACAACGAGGCTTCTTTGAGGGATTTACAAATTTCAAAGTCTCTATGCGGATGGTCTATAAAAACCGAGAATTTCCCCAAAATCCTCCTGGTTTATTGCCTCCCGGGACTATGGCTCGAAAAACAACTGGATGCCGGCCCAACCTTTCTTTACGATCGTCTTTTCTTTTCATTCAATATTCCCATCTACGGGCACATATAATTGAACTTATTTCTTAAGTGCTATCGTACACCTGGAAGGCTCAGCACCGACTCAGCGTTTCACAATTTATAGAAAAACTACAACGACAGCTTATCTTGTTCGTAATTAAAGTTTATCATTTTCCTCTTCACGATTTCTTTTGCAAAATATACGAAAAGTAGTTTTAAAAAAATCTTTATCAAGTTCACGTAATTTTTCACGGCTGTAGGACTTCGTAAGCCCTTGAAAAGTTCTATCCAATTCCCGAAAACTGCTTTTTCGTGTTTTTTCACGAAAAAATGGAACCAGAAATCTTTCAAGTGATGCCATAATAATAATATTTTTAATTTGAGCGAAAGACATGTGAATAAAGTCAGATCCATGAAAAGTAACGAAATGACGTCACTTTTTACGAAATGTTTGCACGTATCATGTGCCTCGTCACCACTTTATATAACTGTGGGACAACATTTCAACACATTTATGAGTCTCCTATACATCGAATGCCATAATTCATCAAAATTTTCCAATTAGCAAGACAATGGAATCGATCGAGAAGCAATCCTATAGTTAAATTTGAAAAAAAAAATTGTATAACGCTGAAGTTCGTACTGTTGAAACGCAAAAAAAAAAATTCTTTTAATTAACGATTTATTTAACCCTCCGTGGACACCAGGGGTCAAAATGACCCCAAGCAAAACTCGCGCTAGAATTACGACAAGTTATTGGCGCTCGAGACGGTTGGCTTTCTCTGCAGCGGTGCTCAGGGTGCCCCGAAATTTTGTTTTCCTCACACATTGCTTCTTTGCTGATTTTTTTTACCGATTTGAAAATTGAATACAAAAAATTTCCTCGATATTCTTATTCGGAAAAGTTCAAACTAATATCCTGAATTTTGTTGATTTTCCAGATCTTCCAAATTTTTCAAACCGATATACTTTTTCGATCACAAAACGCCACAATTTCCTGCTGGCTATCGAAACGATTATCGAAGCAATGTGCCACGGGATCTGGCTTCGAAATTTAGAAAGTTGAATTTTTCTAGGCAGTTGAACGATCGAAATGAAATTCTAGCAGCCCACGCGGACTCGTGGCAAAAGAGGGACAAGTATTTTTGTTTCATTTGAAAAAGTTAAAATGTTTTCGAAATTTGACGTTTTGCAATTGTTTTCGTCCATGCTCGAGTTCGCGTGAATGAGGAGCAACGAAGGCTGGATTTTTTTCTTCGTGTCGAAAAATCTTGTGTTACAATCACGCAGAGTTCGTAATTATTATTAATTATTTGGTCCGAACAATAAAACGATTTTCTCTTGCGATCCAAAAACTGAATCGACACGAAAAATTTGCATGATTTTTAAAATTCAATAAATAATAAATAGAAACAATATTTTTCGTTGAATCTCAAGGATGCAAACTTGACAGTCAGAAAAAAATGATGAATTTCAACTCGTCGATCGTAATGGCAATAAATCTCGTTACCCACGTGCATTCTTTCGATTTATACACAAATCGTATGCTTCGTGTGTTTCGAGCAATGAGATCGCACGCAGCTTCTCGGATTTCTAACCTTCCACCTGCTGCCGTATGACCGAGTTTTTATTTCAAAATTTGAAAGAGCATAAAAAGCCGAAAGGAGGTTAAGGGTATCTTATCTGCTAGTGACGAAGATCGTATCGACCTTGAATCGAGTAATACTATGATCCACGGCAGCCGGTGCTCATTAAAGCGCACCGTGTATGCGTGTTTCGCGAAGCGAAAAATATTGACCTTATCGTTGCCGATGGAAGCGCTGCGACTGCTGGAAATCACGGTGAGCGATTGGTCAACCATTTTCCACGAGGAAATCAACGAGCCGAAACACAGAAAAACATTTCTCGAGCTCTTCTCACAACGGGATCTCAATGCAACAAGTTTTATTGGTTCGCACTATTTTCGCACTACGCGAACGAGGCTAGCGAGATTCTTTGACGATGAAATGGTCACGATGTACCACGTGGTAGCGAGCACAGGAGGTTCGAGCGATTTTCTCGACGATATGAAAGTACGAAAATGTCAATTCCCTAAAAACTACAAAGAAAAATGTCCGGAAAACTAAACTCCACAGTTCGAAGACTCGAAAGAGCCCAGTAACGTTATGCCCGAGCTATGGAAACGTTACGAAGTTATTTTGACATTTGTCAAAACGTTTCAGGCCTCGTTGGGCTAAATTTAAGAAAAAATATTTGCTTCAAGGAAATATGAGGAGTTTGCTTCGGTGTTCGAAAATGATCCCAAACGAATGTGGCGATGATGATGATTAAATAAACACGCGAACGTGAGCTCTGAGTTGCAGAAAAATAATCAGTGAACGAAACTCTGGGAATGATCAATTTTTCTTGCAACTGTGTTTGCAAAAACGATCCATCACGAGTGAGACCGAAAAAAAACATTGAATCAGCAGAAGTCGCGAAATCTGAATGACACTTTCTTATCTCGATTAAATTCTACGCACAGTTATTCATTTTAGAGATTAAATAACGATCGAGATAATGAAAATCTGAGAGAGGGATTCGTAGCAATGCAGTGGCTTCCTGTATTTGTTATTATATAATTATTATCGCTGGATTGTTCGAAAGACTCAACTTTAGCAATTTTCAAAAGGGATTTGATGTTTTTCCGCCAAAAATAATGGAGAATTTGGTGGCGGGATAAATAATAATTTGACGTTAAAGTTGGAGGGCAATGAGGATCGGGAATGATGGTAAAATGGAACTTACTTGGTTTTAAGATCTTCGTTGTCGTCCCACAATCGTTTAGTGTCAATCTCGAGTTTGGCCCGTTCTCTGGCGGTGTCGTCAAGTAATTTTCTCGCGTCGGACAATTCGTGTTCGTACATAGACTTGATATTAGAAACTTCACGAGTGACGATTTCTTGAGAGGTTTGTACCTCGCGAGTGAGGCGTGAGTTTTCGGTTTCCAAATGACGAACCTTGTCGATGTAACAGGCGAGACGATCGTTTAAATTGGCGAGATCTTGTTTTTCCTGAAGTCTTGAATAACGCGTTGGGCTGAGAGGACTACCGGGACGACGTCCAATTGGCGTGGATATGCTGGGTTCGGGTGATTGTGCCGAAGCGCTCGAAGACGAAGACGTCGCCGCGGTTTTCTTGCTCGATTTAGTCGACATTTTATCGCTATTCTTTGTACTTGGTTGTGCACAAAAGAGTTATCGGTTCGGTAAAGAACGTAAGCGAAAAATAAACGAAACCAGAATGAAGCGAAGATGGAAAGGCACTGTGAAGATTTTAACTGACAAGTCCCTTACAGGCGTTCGTATCGCTACGATTTCCGGTGAGATCGTAGCACGAAAATACACTGAGTGATTCCTCGTTACTAGTCCGTTACTAAAACGTGTTTTTTTTGTTTTATCGAATCATGGAGGCGAAAAAATGCGGCAGCGAACTTCGGCGGTAACAGGCGACGCGCACCGTGTGTGAATGTGTGTGTGTGGGTGCGTGTGTATATACTCGTACAAGGTTCTGAGACTCCTCTTTTTTTTACGGTTATATTAACGCACTGCCGGCGTGCCTCGATTTGTACTACTACTCCAGTCAACGGACAAACAGTTTCTCTTTTCTCCCCCGTACGCGACCGAGAAAAAAAAGTGACGCCGGGAAGGCTTAGCGAATGCGCATGCGCCAGGCATTTTCGTTATGGCGGTTGCCCGCGCAACAGCGCCATTGGTTGGTCAACTTAGGTAGCGCATTATTTCTGGCTCGACGAATGGAAACGTGACGCCGATTTTGTGCGGGAAAAGCGGATTCCTTTGACTCGATAAATCATCCACGTCAAAAGAAAGTTTTATAAAATAAAACTTTTCACTCAATTATCGTATTTTTACTTTATGAAAAACAAAACAATTTCGACAACGTTTTTCGGGCTATAAACGTTTGAATTTTACAGTGCCAGATCATTCACCCACATTTTTTTATTTTTATAAATATAATTTTTCGATGTTTTGGATAATTTTGGGCACATTGACATTGAAAAGTGGGAAAAAAAAAATTTTGCCGTCAAAGAGCTTCGTTTGGGAGGAAGCAAAATGAATGAAAACACGAATCGGAATATACATGTTTTATGGGGAATAAATAATTTGGAGGAAGTAGCGATTAGCGTTGAAATGAATAAATCCTCGTCCTTGTAACATCGTATGATATATTTAACAATCAATAGTAACAAAGGTATCTCTTTTTATGTAATACAAACGGAACAGCATTTTCAAAATATATTTAACGTAGAAGCTGCTTCTGCTTTTGAATCATAGTGTTTTTAGTGCTTAACTCGTAATAGATGCTCCCAGTAATAATAATAGTTGTTTGTTTTCGCTAGTTATATACATAAATGTGAACGCAGGCTTAAGGATTGATGAGGTTGCGTTTAATCTACGATACCGTTACAACGAAGCGATCTCCCTTCCATCTAAGTTTGATAACTTAAATAAATTATAATGACTCTTATAGTTTGTTAACGAAAAATATGTATGTATGAAACATACATGAGTGGATATATGTATATCGTCTTGGTAAAGAATATTTTAGTCGCTCATTTATTTTCTAATATCGTGTAGTATTAAATAAATCTATACTTTTTCGTTACAGGCAATTGCGCATATACATTTTTTATTGTTTTTTTGCTCGCTTAACTCAATCAATCTTCATCATAAATTTATATAATATTTCTTTCATTTCTTACAATACACTAAGTGAGTGTCCCTGTCTGGTGAAATTCCGATATGGAATAATCGTGTACACAGATTTATTTTGTTTTCACTGCCTGATACACGATTCACTTGTTTCGTTTTTGTTTTTTTGTTTTGTTTTTTTTTTGGTCTTACAGCACATCGTTGCTTCAGTCGTCTTTGGTGTGCGTACGGAATTTTAATCGCGGTTTTTTTTTCTTTTCAACACGTATCTTAACATTGATATAATAATTATGTAAGACGCCGCTCACTCGTAAGCATGTCTGTTCCCTGAGTTGGCCTACAACCTTTTCAGTCTTCACCCGCCTTCTTCTACTTCGTCGTCGTTTCTTTATTTATTTATGTTGCACTCTTTCGCCCATTTATTTAAAATAACAATAACCACACGTCAGGTGAAACAGAGTTTTCTTTAATTAACTATTACAATTATTCGTAGATGTAAACATTTATATATTCATGTATATTTACACACACACATACGAATATGGTTTGTTATCGAAATTTGATATTTTAATCGACGAAATGAAATAAAATGAGTGATTTATTTATTCTTTAAGTCATTTTAATCAACAGAAATATCCTGCTGGATAAAACGTCTGTTTTGTTTATTCAAAATGCTCCCTCGAATATGCTATTCAAATTTTCACTATAAATATATTATACAAAATGTTTGCCAAAAACTTTGAACGCATATTCGATGGAACGTGTCGACGTTTGATCCATGTTTTCTCTTCATTTCGTTAATCAATTATTCGTTAGCATGATATTCCATGCAGTTCGTCGATTAAAAAACAAAGCTCGATAATAAATAATTCTATAATGGTTATAAACGTATTTTTCTTCACAAAGATTCAAAGGCAAAATTTCACTCCGTTACAATCTTCAACGAATTCATGCGAATAAGTTGTACGATAAATGAGAAGAAAAAATACAATTATGCTACAGAGGCACGGTATTGGAGAGAGAAAATTCGGGGTATGAAAATTGATCGAATTTCTATTCGATATATTTATGTTTAGGACGATTGGAGAAAAATTTTCTCCGCTAACTGTTAATATACTCGGAGGAAGAAACATTTCTTCTTGGAGCAAAATCCCGGATGGTTGGACAGAAATGGTGGACATTTTCCTCTGAAAATAGTTGCTTCTCCCATTTTTGCTCGGACCAAATGGGCTCTTGCTCGATAAACCAATTTCTTTACACAGTGTGGAGATAACTTTGTTCATTAATATATTATTCCAGTGATACATATTCTCTTTTATTCAGTTTAATGGAAATTGAAAATGATTAGAAGCAAAGACTGGAAGAGACTCGTTATACTTCCGACTACGTGAACATGAGAATTGGTCGTCAAATTTTCACGCTGTGCTTCGTTTGTTCTTTCCGCTAAATCCTTTGTTCTTTCCTCCGTGGCTCTACAAATGACTAACGCGCGATCATCTCGTTTTTTTTTCTTCAAATCGAAGCACGTAATTAGTATGAAAACTCTATTTAGCAGATTCGTAATAAAAATACATTCATATATAAAAACATATATATTGACACATATTTGACATATATATTTTTATATATATTTACTCAAATATACATTTCTCACGATTATTTCATTCAACTGGTCGAAGAACCATCGTTTACTTATATCACCTCGCAAAAAATTGGCTCTTTACCATATAATCATATTTCCATGAATAAATGTCCCTTTTCACGCGTAATTGTGGATTCGCGGTTGTTGTAAAATTCGAAAATACGGTGATTCCAACGAAATCCAACTAATTACAGGGAACAAAAAGGTTCAACGTCCTTTCATATTGTAACGTTAAAATCAACAGAAAAAAAAAACACATTCGTCCACTTGGATGGTGGATAACACGATTTTCCAATAATGTAACAATTCTTCGTTAAGAACGCACAATCTACGAAAAATATTTCAACGCCGACCAAAAGATTGAAGAATCGAGCAAACTCTCTTTCCAACGATTCCAAACATTCGCCTTTTCTTTCTCGCATTTGTAAACATTCACTCGCAAATATTCATAATAATTGTATTGGAGATAGGAATGACGCATACAACGACCGCGTACCATTCTTGATAAATTCTGGACAGAGAAAAAAAGAGATCGAACGGTTAAATCGACGAAATCAAAATTCGCATTTAAAATTTCATCACGTAAAAAACTGAGAAGTAAAAAATTGATTTTTTTAAAAGATTGCAAGTCGGAGAGGAGGAAGCTAAAGATTTAAAAAATAGCGGACGAAGTTTGGAAATAATTCGGCTTGCTTTGCTATTTTAATTTATAGCGTCGCAATGTTCAGAAATTGTTTTACGGTCGGTTCTTTTTTCTCAATTGATTCGTCGATCTTTCTCTCTCTTTCTCTCTCTCTCTCTCGCTCTCTCTCTCTCACTCGATATATTTCTCGTTCAACTAGGAAGGCCAGTCGGAAGGATGCATCAAATGATAAATATATAAATCGCTTAATTTCACTCGATGATTATGGTGGCAATAGTTCTTTTCGGCCGTTTGCCACTTTTTTGTTTCCTATGAAGATGAAGATCGTGTTTGTTGGAGTGTGTAGGTTCTTCGAAGGAGCTGTCGGATTCGGTAGCTTCGAGTTTGCGTTTTCTCGATCGAGTTACGGGTCCGTCGTTGCAGCTGCATTCGGTGACTGCAGTTTCGTTATCTTGAGAGATGGAGACAAGTTGCCATTTTCGTCGTTTAGGACGAGGGTGTTGGTCGTCGCTTTGTATGCGTTCTTCGTTTCTACGTGGGGGATTTCTCGGTGAGTTGGAATCGGAAGAGGAGGATAAGGAGCTGAGATACTCGTTAACTTTGTCCTCGCAAAAGTCGAAAGCACAGGGAGGTTGCTCGGGTGAAGCGGAAGACACGTTGGTTGCTGTGTGAGAGCTCGCGGTGGTTATGGTCGTGGATGAGCTCGGTGGTCTAAGTATTTGTACCGATGGGCAGGAGGAGGTTGTCGAGGTGGATGAAGAGACGGAACTGGAGGTGGAACGTTTGTGGAATTTTCGGCGTTGAGCTAATTTAGCACCGTCGACTTCGCGCAAGCGAAAGGAATTTGAAATCTCCATGATGCCGGTGGTGGGATTGACATGCCATATGGGTTCGAAGGTGGGGCTTGAAACGCCAGGAGAAACGATGGTATCGTTGCCATTGGTCAACCAAGGATGATTGGCAAGAGCGTTAGCCGTTAAACGGTCAATGGGATCAGCCATCAAAAGGCCTCGAGTAACGGCTTTTCCCTCTTCGGAAACGTGCACCCAGTTGGAATCGTTGAAATTTACAACGCCGGTTCTTATCCGCGCAGCCAAGTCGGGTGAGCCAGGACGAAACGGTGGGTTACCCGAGAGCAACGTGTACAATATTGCTCCGAGGCTCCACATGTCACAGCTCTCGTCGTAGCCTTGTCTCGCTAGGACTTCGGGTGCTGCGTAGGGCAGCGTGAAGCACGGTGTGTGGAGCGGTTCGCAGGCTCGTTTCAATCGGGCAAATCCAAAATCTACCACTTTGATCAGCGAGTCTGATGCTGTCGTTGCGAAAACGAGATTCTCCGGTTTGAGATCCCGATGTACGACGCCTCGGCTGTGCATGAAATCTACTGCCGATGCCAATTGTTCCATTATTCCGCGCGTCTCGTCTTCCGTAAACTTTCTATTCTCACGCAACAATTCACCACCCGCTAAAAGTTCCATCACTATATAAGTATGCGCACGATCCTGATAAACGTCGATGAGCTTAACTATATTTGGATGACCTTGACAAGTCCTCAGGAGATTTGCTTCCCGGCCACAATCCACACGACGACTGACTATCTTAACCGCGTATTCTTGCCCCGTTTGCCGGTTGTGGCAACGACGACACACCGAAAAACTACCGTCACCGAGCGCGTTCTGACGTGGATCAAGCGCATAAGTTTGGAAAAAGTTCGAATCGTCGAAACGCGTTGCTATTACTTCTGTAGATGAAAGACGACGTTCGGCTTCCTCGTTGCTCGTCGATATCGAGTCCTTGAATATTTCCTCGCTCACCACGTTCTCTCCGAATATTATCGACGGAGCCACGTACGAATAGCCCTGCAAAGATCAAGCGGACCAAATAAAACATTGAACCGTGTTGGAAATTTCATTGAAATTTACTGAGAAAGCAAGAAAAAAATGGTATTATCCGCTATTTTTGAATTTCAGTTTTTTTTTTATGCATGGAAAATGGCTGAACCTTCGGAAAACATAGCGACACGATAATTTTAATTCTCCGTGTGACACAGTCCCGGAAAAATGTTCGTCACGCAACATTTTCGTCGCGTACGATTCAGAGCGAGAAAATACATTTTTATTTGTTTTTTTTTTTTTTTNTTTTTTTTTTCGTGAATGCAAATAGAACGAGATGAAAGAAGGTTAAAAATTACCCTGAATAGTTTATCGTAATTGGGTGGTACAACAGCGGGGCTGTCAGCAGCAACCATCCTCGTGAATTCTTCAGAAAAATTGCTCGTATCGAGTTCATGAGCTATTCTAGGCACAAAGGGTGGTGGTATGCTTCTTGATTCGAGAGCTTCCCAGCTGAACGATGACGGAGATTTTTTGAAGAAAGAATGTTCCTTAAGCTCGCGTGCATCGCGTGGACCACCGCCGAGTCTCTGTCGTGGATCCTTGACGAGAAGCCGCGAAATAAAGTTTCTCACCGACGAGCCCAAGTGATTGGGTATGGGTGGCTCAGTTTTTAATATTCTTCGCGATATTTCTTGCTGCGTGTTCTTCTCTCCCTCGACAGTGAATGGCGAAGCTCCTGTGAGGAGCTCGTACGTTAAAACGCCCACGCTCCACCAATCAACCGCCTGCAATCCGGATAAACAAACATGATTGAATAAATAAATTGAGAGACAAGTAATTATCGAAAATATTATAAAGAAAAATTGAAAAATTCGAATTTTTGTGTTTCGTGAGAAAATAAGTTTTTTCTTCATTATTTTTCTTTTGCTTACAATATCGTGTCCAGCTGATCCACCTCGAACTACTTCCGGTGCCATGTACTCGATGGTTCCACAAAACGAATAGGCACGAGCGTTGTTGTCCCTCTCGTGAGGTAAAAATTCTTTGCTGAGACCAAAATCAGTCAGTACGATGTGACCCTCTCGATCCAGGAGGATATTTTCTAATTTAATGTCCCGGTAAATGATTCCCAACTGAAAAAAAATCAACACGTTAGTTACGTGAGTAAAGTCTACTTGAAAAAAAAAATAATTATAATCGCAGAGTGGATATGAAAGTCGTGGAAGAAAAAATAAAAAATAAAATCTTGAAATGAAGGAGAAATTGTTGAAATACGAACCTTGTGGAGATGTTCGAGTGCAAGAATAATTTCTCCAATATAAATTCTAACTTCGTCCTCGGAAAAATGTTCACGTTGATACAAATGAGTAAATAGTTCGCCCCCGCTTACGTAATCTATAAACAAACAAAAATCGATATTTTTATATTTGACACATAAGATTTTGGGCAAGACGTAATGTAATATTGATTTTTTCATTTTCACCACTCACCGAGAATCAAATGAAGTTTAGCATCAGTCTGGAAGGCATAATGGAGAGTTACGAGAAAAGGACTGTCTCGCACAGCTTCGAGAACCTGTCGTTCGGTTTTCGTGTGTTCCGTCGTTTTCTTTTTCTGCACAATCGACGCTTTTTTCAACACCTTCATCGCGTA
This sequence comes from Hyposoter didymator, assembly GCA_037952995.1. Taxonomy (NCBI): domain Eukaryota; kingdom Metazoa; phylum Arthropoda; class Insecta; order Hymenoptera; family Ichneumonidae; genus Hyposoter; species Hyposoter didymator. Next base: position 11,536,774 of record JBAJMU010000004.1, on the reverse strand, counting down.
CAAGCGTCCAGCATCTGCACCTGTTCTCTTCCGCACGAGGAATACTTTGCCATATGCTAAAAACAGACCCAACATTTTTCGCATTAAAACGAGAAATAGTAAGAAAAAAAATTCTATCGAATAAAATTCAATCGAATTCCTTTTTTTTTTAATTTTTGTTTTTCAAATTCAAATGTCAGTTTACCTCCTGTGCCCAGAACTTTGAGGAGATCGAAATGAGTCATGTCCACTCTTTGGCCGCCACTGTCTGCCAAATTGACTGAAACACAAAAAATAAAACAAACAATGAACTTAAAGTTATAGATTCAACTTTCAAGAAATCATTTCCATTTCATTTTGCTTTCTCATAGAGGAACCTATGCGACGGTGAAAAATGTATTTTTCCAGTTTTCAATGGCAATGAGCTTCACATGTCGGAAAACGTCGAAAAATCATACCGAGCGTCCGGAAGTGTGTGTGTGTGTGGCTATGTTCTGGTAATGTGAAATTCAAACGTTTATAACTTGAGAACGGTTTAAGCTACAGGGCTCTTGTTTAGCACAGATGTTAATCTATACAAGCTCTTCATTCTTTGAGAATTTTTTTCAGAATTGCTAGAAAAACACGAATTCTACGGCATTTTGAAATTAAAAAAAAAAGTGCAACTGCTCCAACTTCCCCAAATTTTAAGATTAATAACGATTTTTTTTTCTAAATTAAAATAAATAAAAATAAATAAATTAATAAATTAATAAATTAATAAATAATTTAATTATTTAATAAATAATTTTTGTAAAATTCGAAAAACCACAAAATTTAAACCGTTCTACCGATAATTCCCAAATTCGATACCAACGTTCCTATGATGATAAAAGTATTAAATTAAAATTTTTTTTTTTAAATTTAAAGTTTAAATTTTATGGTTTTTCGAATTTGACAAAAATCTGATTTATTCGAAAAATCCTCTGACCGGTTAAATTTTGTAATTTTTTTTTGAGTCACAAAAAAGAAAAATGATGAAGAAGGCATAAGAAAATGAGAGCAAGACTAAATGAACAGACGAGCCGAATAAATTTGTCCAGATAGTCGTTCATTTGGTGGGTTAAAATATGTTGAAAAATATTGCACATTGCATGTATTCCATGGAGTGCTAAACGTGCGAATAAATAAATAGCAATACCATATTGTACGATATTTATGTCAGCCTCGATTCTTTATCCCTGACTAAAATACTTGTAGCAGATATTCATTTTTGTTCCACATTTTCAAAACTAAAAATATGCTCCCGAGCACATGATAATATCAACAAAAGCGTGCGATGTTAACGACTGACTCAAAGTGTTATCGAGACAAAAAAAACGAGACAAAATGGAGTAAAGCATTGTATTGAAAACTCCAAATTTTGGGTACTTTTCAATTTGTTCATCGTAAATTGTACGTCGTAAACTTTGGCTACTGCCTAAGCCATGACTTCGGTAAAAAAAAAAAAAACCCCTTGATTACCAAGAGAATTGTGGCTCTTGTCCAAATAAAATACATGCCGGATGTAAGTCTTTGAAAATTAGTTAAAAAGTTGCATCCAAGGGCACTTGAAAAAGCCAGAGCCAAAAATGAATTTCGACGAATGTTGCAGCAATAATGATTTTTTTTTTTTTCACATTGTTCGTCGACAATTATATTCCCGTTTGGGAAATGAAAATTAAGAGTGATAATATTGAGTTTCGGGTCGACGAAATGCGTCGACGACGTTACACACATACATGTATAGCGTCAGGCTGTAGGCAAGCCCCTCCTCCCACTTTTATCCCCGCAGACGCGACAATCCGTGTCAAGGTGCCGGAGCATGTATAGCGGCCATGATCGTACTTGTACGTGTTCATACATCTACCTGTCTTTGCGTATATTCTCATGCGGAATCTATATAACAACATATACGTGAAATTCAACGCCAAATCATAATCTCAAGTTCACTGGATGCCCATCAGCTGACTGCTAGAGTCTGAGACTCGAGGACGAGAGTAGAATTGAAAATAATTTTTCAAAATATCCACCAGTCCAGAAAAAGGCACAAGCCGATCAAAGAAAAAAAAAAAAATTGCCCTGTAAATCGTAAGTTTCCTTTCTCCACTAATTTCCTCATTTCCTGTTTTTTTTTTGTCTTCAGGAAAAGTCAATAAATCGATAATCTCCGTGTCAAAGGGACGAGTTGCTTGGAATTTCCTTAAAGATCGCGCGAGAATTGGGAAGTTGGTAATTTCGTATACAATCACCAATAATTTATACATCGTTTGACAATATTGAGGCTTCTATGTATATGGGAATAGAGCTTCGCGAGAGAGTGGTGGAGAAGCAAGTGTATGTGTGAGAATACGTGACAAGGCACGCGAGCCTGAGTCACACGTGTTCTGCCTTATATTCACTTTACTATACACACGTATGACATATATATATAACACAATGTGTATACATTGGCGTTTCGACCTAGTTTTACCACTTTGCCTGCAGAATTTTATGTGCTGACTATGTATATGTGTCTATCGGCTTGTTTGTGTGCGTGTGTTTGTGTAAATGGCTATAGTCACCTGAACAATTTCCACGTGTGTCCGTAGACGTCAACTTTATCGGTGTGTTTTTCATTAAATTGATTGAATCCAGGAAAAAAGAGAGGAATGGACTAAACGCCACAGGATGTCGTGAATAATAATTTAAAGGAATTAAACAGAATGGATTTACTGAGAAAGACGAACAATTGGACTTTCCGGAAACGGATATTATTCAAACGAACCGAATGAGTAATATAAAATCATGACTTTTAATTGTGAAATTTTTAAAAAATGTTTTTTTTTTTCAAATTTATTTTTACCGGAATTTTAAAAATTATAAATTCAGTCAGAATTTTTTTTTTTTAACGCCTGAGCCATTTTTAAATATTCTATTTTCAGTTCACGATCAGCGCTGGTAGCTGGTTGGGTGACCGCCGAGCTGTGTATCGATCGCTAAGCGGAAGGCAGATTTTCTGAGTTTTCGACGGTGTTGACGGGCGACAAACTCGGTCGAAATAACGCTGAGGATATCGGTGGGGTTTCCCAAAGTTGGCTGGGCCTACGTGCACGTAGCATGCAGTAGGGCGTTGGGAAATAGTTGGCCAGACTCTTGGGAGGTCCCAGTAACATGAATAGCATGGGGGCTGGTGAAGGCTCTAAAAGGAAAAACGCTCGAGGATTGAAAATGAAAAGGTGGTGGAAAGTACGAATGACGAATAATTTTTTGGTGCAATTCGATCTTCGGTGATGGTGTGAGCATCGATTTAGCTTTGCTCAAGAATCAAGGTACTCGATGGGCAAGAAAAAATCAAGGTCTGATACACTTTCGTAATGAATTAAAGATAAAATTGGGTTAAGTATAACTTTTGGCATTGACTATCGTTCTCCACCTTACGGAGAGTTCCTAAGATCGATAACTTGACCTTTCTCTTCGGAGTATTGCGATAGTCATTGATTCCCGATTAGAGCAAAAATGTGCAGCTGAAAAATGACGAAAAGTCGTTGACTTGCATGCACAGTAACAATCATAGAATTTTTTAGGAAAAAAAAATGAATAAATAAAAAAACTGGAAAATTTAAAGGGCGAACGGAATGAGCTCAGAGAAATTTTCGCCATAGTGGCCCATAAGGCTGAATATAACGGGGGCGATTGAACGAATGTGTATCGATTAAATAGTTTGGCCTCTTTAAATGAAAAGTCTCGTAACACTGGACGAAATTCCGCTTGCGGTTATAAAACCGATTGCTCAAAGTTGCTTAAAGTTTCGAAATGAGTATGTCTCTTTCTCTTTCGTAAAATGGTGAGGCCCGTTACGAGGCCGTTTGCGGGACGGAGCAAACAACAGCGCACAGTAGCAAAGATTATTTGCTCGCTCGTTCGCTCATTCGCGTTGGCTATTCGCTCGGGCTTACTCGCGGAAGTTCCGCTTTTGTCCCGACCCAGATAGCCGGCATTCTCACTCGCTTATTTCGTAACGGGACCGACTTTCTTTCGGTTTGAGCCTGAGTCAGCCATAGCGACGGTGGTGAGGCCAACGGAGAGAATCAAGCCTCGAGACCGAGCGAGAGAGAGAGAGAGAGAGAGAGAGAAAGGGAAGGAGGGAGAAAAGAGACTCGAGAGAGAAACTCCTGCTGGTCCCTTGGATGCGCCCACACGGTGGAACTTTTGACACATCCACGCGCCTCGGTAACCTTACCGTTGTTTTCCCACCTCCCAAGAAAATCATTACCTCCCAACATTCTTCCCGACGCTTGTCCTGAATGTAGACGAGAAAAAAAAAAGGTTTCTGCTTACAAGGCGAAAGAATGAAAAGGCTGCCCAGGAGAGCTGTGGCGTTAAGTACAAATAGGACAGAGATCGCGTCCTTGACCTTTCATCAGCTGTTGATGCCCTCGTAACACGAGAGTCCTTAAGGACAGTACGAAAGACACGGTGTGAGAAGGAAAAGCATCAAACAAAAGTTGCAATCCACATCGACGAAGTTGATTAAAAAAGGATTTTTCAATGTTTTCATGTTCCTGGCGTTCGACTTTTTTCTTTCCAAAGGCATTTCTTAATCTGTTCGCGTTCAATCAGTCTATTGAGCAGCCAAGCAGACCATGAAACTCGTGCAGGCTTCACGTTTTTTCTTCACATTGATAAAAAATGATAAATCATTTGGTCGCGACATCTCGAGTCGACATTGTAAAGCTAACTATATCGTTTTATTTTCGAGGACATTCGATTAGCAGATTTGAATAAAACGAATTTAGCGTCGCCCTTGAACGTCCGCCATTATAATCCGGCTCTGCGTCGAGTCCATGATCGAAAGGGAAACGAGCATCCCGATTTCGTTATTAAATTTCTCGCTCGAAATAATAATTAAAAGCTTCGATGTTAATGACGTTTTTTCTTCTCATTAAGATGGACAATTTCCTATAAACGAGAGAAATTGAGGAAAAATAACGAATTCGCACGATCACGAGGAAAAGAAGAAAAAAAAGTGATAGGAACGATCGAGCGCGGGATCATCAACGCGAAAGACATTACAGTCTCTGGGCAGTGGGGTTCGATCAAAGTGACGATAATACAATCAAGTTACAGGTATGTGTGTTTCCCAGTGTGTGAGAGGATCAGACGTCGACAAGGCCGCCAGACGTTATTATTCTCGCGTTGGTTATACAAAAATATATATACGTATATGCATCGTATGCGAAGGCAAGTATACGCAGCAGAATGGAGGTAACAACAACGTGTGCACTTCCAACCACGTTGACAAGTAAATAAGGAGGAAGAGGAGGAGGAGGAGGTGGAGGAGGAGGAGGCAAAACAAGTGCACGACCCAGAGGCAAGGTTGAGGCTACACATTACTGCAAAACGCAGCTTTGCCTCTTTATCGCAATTGTTTGTTATCGTTTGTCCTCTCTAAATTTATCTTTAGGATACTTCGCTTCTTTTGTTCGTGCCTTTTTTTTATTTTCCCGCTCGTCTCGCGATCGATATTTAAACATTCATTTCTTCATCATTTTTTCATTCTGTTTATAAAAAATGGACATTCAATTTTCTTGTAATTCCGAACGTGCGGAGAAAAGAAAGTAAATATTAAAAAAATCCATTTAATTTCTCGTATACGACATTTTATTTTCTTTGCTTAACAATTTATATTTTCAATTGCAAAAATATTCGTATTACTCAAGGTCGTCCTTCGTTTCCATTGTTCGATATTAATTTTCGAATTTCTATGTTTTTCCTGCAGATTTTAATTACTATGGAGAATGAATAAATGCTCGGATCGCACGATCGTTATTTTTAGCTTAGAAATTCGTCAAAACGACTGTAGAGTTTTTTCTCTCTCGAATAATGGAAACGTTAGATTAGAAAAAAAGCTGAAATACTGTTTCGTAAATAGAGATTTAGGGTGTCCTTAATCATAGAAAAGATTAAGAGTAATTCGAGGCTATGCAAGTCCGACGAGAAAACTCCATCGAGACTTTCACTCGTCGTGTAAAGAGCCGGGGCGACCGAGTCTTTCTCTTCGTGTTGATTCGAAGCGACGAAATAAAAATGTATCAAATGAACGTTTTACAGTCACGGACGATCGGCCCGAAATTTCGTTGGTCCGTTGAGTAAGAAAGGTTGAAAGTATTTTCCGTTATCACTACGAGAGAGAAATGCATGGAAAGAAAATCAAGTTATCGACCGAATGACATCCGTGGGAAAACGGTCCTGGACGCGCAGAAAGTTGTACGATATTTCGAAAGAAAGTCGATTTCTTCGATTCCATGAGATTCTTATAGAAATTGGCTGGAATTTTTCTTCGGAATTGAACAATTTTCTTTGGTTTTTGAATTTTTTTAAATGTAGAGACGGACCAAGACTAATGACTGTTTCGTCAAGGAAATCTAACGTCGTCGAAGAATATAAAATCGTTATTACGCGATGTATCGAATTTCTACGAGTTTAGCAATTTTATCAGTTAATCAATATGTACGAGTCGTGTCATTGGAGGGTGTGAAAAAAAACGAATGAAATAAACGTCGACGTGACGAGGAATAAGGTCAAATCGAATTTCAAATTATTTTTAACAGCCTGATTTTGTCTTTTCTTTTTGCTTTTGCCGTACGAATCGACAGTTTTGCACGTTTCTATGGCTCTTTCTTAGAAGCTTTTGGGCGATTAATTTTGGAGAGAAAAAAAAATCGTAGCAACGTATTTATTGAGGAAAACTCGATGCTAAAGTGAAGAGTATTTTTTCGAAAGGAACGATGCAAGCTACACGCACTGTACGATTACCAAACGACTTCCGGGACCGAGCAGGGTGTCCCGTTATCGTTCGGGGCTTTCCAGCAGGGGCCTCCCCGTTCCGAAGCAAGCAAAACCTGCTCCTAACGATTTAAACCATACGAGACATTCCAGCCTGAATTGTACGGAATTACCCCCTTCCTGGACCTCATTAAGCTTCATTTTCTACAAGCCAGACTTTTCCACATTAATTAAAAACTTTTTCTGCATACTTTAAGGTATTGCCCTCAGTGGGATACCTGGATATCCTCCTGGGGCTAATTAAGACTCGATAGAAAAGAATCTTCGAGGAAAGAGATATCTCATTCGATCAACAATACTCTGGAATGAATAAATTTCTCGTGTACCATTTCTGAGATTCTTCGAGCGAATAAATCGTCGAAAAAATTGTGTAAAATTTCAATATATCAATTTGCATATTAAAAAAAATCGCACAGTTGAAAAAACTAATTTTTAATCGGCGCGAATGAAATTGTTGGAAAATATTGACAATTCGGTGCGACGTCTGGATGCGATCGTTCAGTCGAGTTCGGTTGACGGCCAAATATTGGCGCACTCGCCATTTTTTTTCTCGCTTTTTTTGTTATTTTCTTATCTTTGATTCATTCATGCACGAAAAAAAATTAAGCGAGAAGAAAAAAAGGAAAGAACGCTCGACGCTCGGCTTGCAGAGCATTAATTTACAAATTTTTTTTCGGTCTACCCCGCGTGAGCGATGCAGACTTTGTTCGCTGGGTGAACAGCCGGTCGCGAAAATGTTTTTGCAAGCCGCGAGGTGCGAGTAGATGAGAAACGAAAATATTGAGACCTCGGGAGAGAGATAGAGAGCATCAGCGAAGAAGACTTTCACCGTCGTCTCGATGTGAGAGCAGTCGAGCTCGCATTTAAACTCATTCTTTATTCCTTTTTGCGTTCCGCGTCTGTCTCGAACTCGAATCTCCAACAAATTTCGACTCTTTTAAAGAAATTCACGAAAACCGAAACGACAACAAATTTCTGCCGAAACGAAAATTCCCAAAACAACAATTAAATGGATAAAAAATGTTTACAGATTCGACAATTCGGAAATTTACTCGTTTCTTTATTTCTCCCTCAAATTGATTCGAAATTAATTTGCGAGATTCAATAAAAACCTGAATTCCCAGTTTTTTTTCCAAGGTTTTTTTTTTGCTTTGAAATTTCTTTTCCGATGCACGCGAATTTATAAACTACGCATAAAAGTTACTAGCACTAATTAAAAATCCTTCTAGGAAGCTGACGTTTATGGGGAAACGCTTTTTTTTCGTTTACAAAACTGCTACTGATAATGTTAAACCTGTGGCTCACGAAACAAGGTTGTCCAGAGATAACCGAGACCGTGGTAACTCGAATAACTTCCTCACCTCGGTTTCCTCGCTTATTCTGGTCCCGAAATCTATACAGTGTTGTGTATCCATATATATATATATAACCATGACGATATACATAGTTGCCTTGAGAAATATCGTCACGAATCGCTAGTTTTTCCTCGAAACTTTTGAATTTTTGACTAACAGGAAAAAAAAAGCCACAATATCCGTTCGCTGTTTAAAACGAACGTATCACAACTCAGGATTACACGAAAATACGTTTTATGTTCGTCTCGTACGTCAACGCAAAGTTAAAAATCTTTGGGCTCTTGAAAATGTTTTTTTTGTTTTTTTTTAAATATAAAATCGAAAATATCTTTTGATTGAATGCACTGAAAAATAATTTGTTTATCAGTTGTTAATTTGTTCAAATGCCAGGCATTGAAACGACTGCGAGTCTCAATTTCGTCTCGAGGTAAAAATATTTAGTCACGCGTACATGGAACCAAATATTTTGGTGAGAAAAATCAAAATTTGTTTTTCAAGCAATTATTTTTCATGCTCTTGATAAAATTGAATGAGAATGAAATAAAATCGATTATTTGGAACGATGTTTCATGGACGTCAGCGACTTTTCCCAACTTTTATAAACGCTAGTGTTTCTCTGGGGAATGCGTTGAATCCGAAATCTTAAAACTGCACTACAGGAAAACTTCCGAGACGAATATACGTTCGGAGCAGTCTGGAATTTTGATCTTCTTCAAGTGGGTTGCAGACATCGCCTACATAACATAACTCGCGTATATAGCGAGGAGCGCGAAATCTCGTGGAGGAGAGTACAGAATCTCGGAGGTCATTACAGAACCAGAAGTTATGCATAGCGGAGCAACGTTAATTGCCAAACTTGTGGGAGAAAATAAAAACGAATGCTGCTGTCATTTTTATCGTCCGATGAATTATAATCAATTCGAAATGTGAGTGAAGATAAATTTGCTGAAATTTTTTGCAAGAACTCGTATCGTGCGGTCGTAACCTTTTCGATGGAAGGACAAAATGGATTTGGTCATCTGCTTCGAACAATAAATGCCGCTTAGATAACGATAGCATTATTATCAATTGTTATGTGACTGGAGAAGTAATATTACGAAAAGTCAGACTCAGATATCCAGAACATAGTGACGATGTATATGTGGCGAATTCCGGGACGATCGATCAGTGTATTTTCGTGGAGCAGGACTTTTGCAAAAGGTTTGTGAAACGCAATCGAATGCTTCGATCAGAATTAAATAAACGATTTCATAAAATATACAGTGACTATCAACTGTTATGTAATTTGACGTAATAGTGTCGAGAATTGTGTGCACGGTAAGATAAATGCTGCACATGGGCGTTATCCAGGATTCTTCGATCTTCGAGGTTCGTTATTGAAAAATGAAAAACTGTTAAACATTTTTGGAAAACAAAAAAAAGTGGCAACTTGAATTTTCAAGCTTCCGCTTCCCCTTGAGAAAACTTTGTGTTTTTTTTTTTTTTTTTTTACACTTAACTAAAAAATTTAATGATTGACCAGAAATCATTGATGACAATCTTGACAGTCGGAAACTTGATCCTCGTCAAAGATCATTCACTCCGATCAGCTGGTCGCGACGAAAGTCGTAAATCGTAAAGTTTTTTTCATTTTTCTTTTTTTTTCCTACATCTTGGCCAGACTCGAGGTATACGAAAGGACAAAAAAGGGCAAATGGAGAGTGACCCGCAGCCGCGGAGACGCGGTATTATAGCAGTCCGGATATAATGGACTGCCCTATTCGAGAAATAGGTCAGACGGCGATCTGTGACCCAAAATATCAGCCTTGTGGAAGCTCCAACTTGCTTGCTGATGTAAATATATACCGAGCGTTGCAGGTAAAATGCAGCTTCTTGCATCCGCGTGAATAAATTATTGAAAACCCGAAAAAAAAGGGCTCGAGGAACGTTCGGCAATAATGGAAAAACATGACACGATAAATTTTAGTTTATCATCATTTTTCATCAACTTAAAAAGTACATTGTGTGTTTTTTTTGTTACCTTCGTGATCCTGTTGTTGTTCTTCTTCTTCCTCGTCTTCGTCTTCAGGGTAAGTGGGATCGGGCGATGCGGGCGAATCTCGAACGTCCAGCTGTTTTATTGCTTTGGCAAGACCGAAGGATCCGGAACCCCATTTTCTGTCCTCAATGACGGTGCACTCCTCGGATACTATTTCGACGTCACTTCCATCCTCGAAGTATCCGCTTTCGTGCTCCGGATTCTTCATTTCGTTATCCGTGTCGTTTAAACAAATGATGAAAAATAAATGGTGTTTTCGATCGAAAACACACGTTCTGAGAGTTGGTTTAATCCAGTTCGATGGAGTCAATGATTTTTTGTCTGTTTATAAATATCCGTCGAAATAAAAGTCTTTGGATTATTATTCGTTTCGCTATAAGCGTGAAACGACACTTTTCGTCAAACTTTTCGTACGCATCTCGAAGCGATCATCTCATTTCTTTTCTGCTTCCTCGATCGTTCTCTCTCCGGATTCACTGAGATTTTTAACACATTCACGATTGCATTGCGAACAAAAATGTCTCTCTCGCGCATCCGTGGGCCGCGAAACAAAGGTGCAAGTTCAGGAATAGATCGAAGACGTCTTTACCTTCAAAACAGAAAAAAAACCAAATAAATACAAAAAATAATAACGAAATTATTGAATTAACTTCAAAAATTATTCCTCGTCGATTTATTTCTCTAACTCATTCATTTCCAACGAAACTAACCCAAACAGTTTTTTGTGACGGAAGAAAAGATTCGTATGACGTAAAACTAAGTGGCGTACGCACGTACGACGCGTCTCGATAGTCGCACAGGAAGAAAACAAGGAATTTGGATAGACAAATAGTTTTTCGCTATAATAAGTATTTCAATCGCGATGTTGATTTGCTGGGATCTGTTTGTGAAGCACGTGACAAATAATTTCGAAATAAAATGGTGTCGATACCGCAAGCAGATAGCGAACTGTAATCAAACTGTTTTTGACATGCCACACAACTTCCCTAAGATTAATAACACTTGAAAGAAGGTATAGAGAAACGCCGGGACTGGGGAAAACCGATGTTTACGACTGTTAGTTTGAATGCCGAAAGGAGATCATTAGCTTCTCTTTGTCCGGGCAGTTTGAAGCGTAGATTAGTAAAGTATAAAAGAAAAAAGAAAAGCAAAAAAACTGACGACGTACGAGAAAACTACGAGAGCGTTGTTTTCGTCGAACGATATTGAAAGGAGCTTGAGCAAAGGAGAAAAGAAAATTCTCGGACACGAAGAGACACGTGGGTTTCCCCCCTCATTGCGACAATTCCGCGAGGCTCGTGCTTACGTAAAATTGGCGAGACCCTTTTGAGAAGCACGCCAGGCAAATCATTGGGAAAGAGACAAAAATTGTCAAGTGAGGAGAAAAAAAAAAAAACGTTACGAAACAGGCTCGTAGGCACTAGAATGACAGGACGACAATGACAGTTGCGTTTCGGAAGCAAATCCCAAGGTTATAAATTGAATTTCATTTGAGTGTTGTTTGTTCAGTGTGTTTCTTATTGTTTGTGGTTTGGAGTGCTCGTGGACAACGTCGAGTTGTATATACGGTGGCTCGTCGTGACTCTTTCGTTTCCGCGATAATACCAACACTTTTCTTACCACAAAGACTGTCTTCGGCTCTCGGCACGAGAGAGAGAAAGACAGAGAGAGAGAGAACGTCGTTGTCTATTACGTGTGTTTAGTATTTCCTTTTCTTTTCACTTTTTGTTTAGCGATCGCGAGGGACGATGCGCGTGTACGAATCGCGAGCGATCTCGCTGTCGCGAACTCTCACTGCTCGCCAATGTCGTCAAGATCCACGAGGTCCATCCCAACCTCCCTCTCTCTTTTGCCCCCTCCCACTCTCTCTATTGCTCTCTCCCTCTCAGCCTTATTCCTCCTATAATTTCCTCTCTATTTCTCTCGAATGTCGAATACTCCGGAATCAGTGATATTATTTACAAATTCTGTCTGTCCCTCTGTCTCCCTTCCTCTCGTTCTCTCCTCCTCCCCCCCCCCCTCTCGCTCTCTCGTCATGTTACACATCTATACCGCACAGAAAGTACGGATAGCCCACTGACACACTTATTAGGTCGGCCCGTAGGAGCTCGAGAAAAGTGAACACGCCTTACGTATATCTCTATAGAAGAATTTCTACACGAGTCATTTCGAGATGGTATTCAAGTTTACGTCATTCCAATGAAACGATTAATTTTTGTCTATTTTTTAGTTCCTTATTCTGCTGACACCATGTTTCTTGTTTCTCAACTTTTTTTCTCCATTAATTTCTCTTATTCAACAATCGCCCTCATTGAGACTGAAAAGTACTGTTTTTTCAATTATTTTTATTTATTTATTTATCATTATGAAAAGTAATGGAAAATTGAATTCCGGTCAATTATTTACACTCACCGTGAATAAAATTCGAAAAGAAAATTAAATTTTTGATTTCTACTCCATTTTTCATTTTTTAAATGCAATAAATGATTTTTGGTTGTTTGTTTTTTTAAGAAATTGTAACTCGGAGCTGGAATCTCCTATGCATCACTTGTGTGTATTTTGAAGCAACGTTACGTGCTAATACACACACGCCCTCTGTGTACAGTAGTCACGAGGTCGCTCGCGGGACGCAAGTCCACGAGAGAGAACGAGAGCACGAGAGATAAAGAGAGGGAAACAAAGTTTTACGAAGCTGTTGGTAATTGTTCCGTCGAAGTCTGGCTCCGAAAAAAAAGCGTATTTCACAAGAAAACGTGCTTATTTCTCTTTTTCTATATATTTGTGTATATTTACTTATATCGCTACTTCAGTCATTTATCAAGCCAGATTGAAATCGAATTTTATTTTTAGAAACGTGTACGAATCAATGAGGAAAAATTTACAACAGCGAGACAAAAAAAACGCGAATACATTTCGTTTCGTCGAAATATTCACGAATCTATAAAAAAAAACAACAACAAACCAATTTCGATTAATTGTTCGCGCTCGCCAAATCAATGGAAACAATATTTTTCGCCAACTTTCGAAAAATCGCTATTCAGATAAAATGCTCACGTTTTTGTATCGAGTCTACGTTGTTTTTCTACGACTGCACGAAGTGACCTTGTGTGTCCTGTTACTGCATATAGAATCCCACGATTATTTATGACGCGCCATTTTGCAAATGTGCTTTCATCGCAATTAGCGTAAATTTCTCTTCCCTCGCCCTTGTGGTTAACACGGACGAATTATTCAAGAGAAGCAATATACAGCCCACATACACGACCAGGTACAGAGCCATAGTTTTCTGCTCGATAAAACTTTTTTCGGGAGCTCGTAAAGGACCCGCGTAGATGTCAAGTGGTTGCGTGACGTTGTGGTGTGTAAAAAATGGAGCAGAAAATGATGAATTGTGAGTTGAGCTTGGCTGCATAATTGAGTTCTTCTACAGCGGAGAAAATCAAATTGAAAATCAAACAATTTCCATAAAGGGATTGAAAAAAAAAAAAAAATGCTTTGCCTTAAAAAATGCACGAGTCTGTATGTAAAAATCTTGGAAAACTTCGATTCCCCATGAATTATGAGGCTTCCTACCATCTGTACGGAATTCCGAAAGGGAGAATACACAAAGAGCCGCCGTTTTGAGGGGGAGAGTGAACTGCTCGTTTAGAGTCAAGCGTCAAGTGGTTTGCCATCCGAGGATCCAGAGGATTCCAATTTCTCTATAGCTATGTATACAGTAGCGACACTACGAAATCTTGGCCAGCGTACAAAGTTCATTAAAAACAACAATACAAGCTTCACCACTACAATAATAACAACAATAATGCTTTGTGTTTTTCAGGTTTGGTGCGGAGCTTCCAAAGATATGTTACTTTCGTATATATTCGTTTCGGCAGAGCACGCGACGGCGACGGGCCGTAATATATATTCAAAACCACACCACGTGTCTGTCGAAAACGAGTCGATTTTTTCGAGCGAAATTTGAGCGATAATCGCCTCGTTTTTATGGCCACAATTCGCTGCTATCCGCGTCACTCACTAATATTTTTCTATTCGCTCGTATTTATATATTCGCTTCGTGTGTTTTCGAACTCTCGTACATTTTCGAAATATCACATTTATCTTTCTCAGCAGAGGCCAATTGGAAAATGACGAAATTTAATGGATCGAAGCTTCACAGCGAAAAATAAAATAACTTGGATCTATTATGCCTCGTGCTTTCGATAATCGTAGCGTCGAATGAAAAATTGCGACTCTCAAGCGTTCCTGGTACAAGTGCACTCTGTCGGAAGTCTAAAAATGTGCTTGTGGTCGATTTATATATGCACATATGCATATTGTATGCAAGTATTGGTGAGTCGCGATATGTGGCGCTACAGAGCTCTACTGCGTTACCGGTAGAGTAGCGATTTTAATAGCATGCAGAATAATAATGCAAGCAACTGCTTGTAAATAATGAATTCGATGTTTAATCGTCTCGTGTATGGTCTTTAGGTTTTTGGACTTTGTAGTTAAGCCTTGAGCGAATGTCTAGCCAATTTCGAGAATTGCCAGCATTTTAAACTCTTCGAATATGCAAAATGAATTGGAAATCTGAAAAAACGACTGGCCACCAGTTTTTTATTAGTTTTTACGGAGCGCAGATAATTCGGAACAATTCTTTTGTCTGTTCGAGGAATCGGGAGATACGTGCCACGTTTACGACCCTCGGAAGGGAAGGAGAAAGCGAGCATGAGAAACGTCACATCGCAGAGTGACAGCGAATTAATTCTTTTGCCAAATGAATTAAACGGTTTCCATTTTTTCCCTCGAGATTTGCTCAGGAAATCTCGCAACTTTGCACTCGTAGAAATAAAGCGAGAGAATAAAAAAAACAACGTGAAATTTCCGAGTTTCTCACACTCTGGCACGATACTTTTCGAGATTCCTTGATTCGGTATAATTTCACGAGAGATTGTGAATTTATGGTAAAGTTTGCTATTAAAAGCAGCAACGCGAGGGGAGATTTTGTTGACGCGGAATGTCCTGTACGATAATTAATAACGTGCATGGTTTAAAGCATTGTCGTATGTGCGTGATACTACAGTCTGTTCGAATTGACTGGTGTGCGACTCGGAATGGATAAGAACGGGAGTGAAAAGAGAGAGGGGGGGGGGCTCGAGTTACCAACAGCGAAAGAAGACCGCGTGTAAAATAACACGAGCAGGAGGTAGACGGTAACGGAGTGACGAATTAAAAAATAAAACAAGAGTTACACTTTGATCGTGGCATATGGAAAAACGGAGCTGAAAACGAAATATCGCGATAAAGATTTTAGTCAAATTTTGAGTAATTCGTTTTTTTTTTATATTTATGAAATCCGATTCACGATGTGGAGACAGCTCGCGAATGGTCGTTCTACTTTCACCGTGTGCTCGGACTCTCAGGAATTCCGTTACGATATGGAATGTTGTTAATTCGTTATTTATATTTATCCAACGCTCCATTTTATGAAATTGATTGAAAAATGGAAAACCCCCTCGAACGCGTGTCTATTTGTCGATTTTTTTTTCGTCCATCCCGAATTTTTCATCCTGCACCTTTCGCTCGATATATTTTTAAATAATTTGTCTTTTAACTCACCTGCTGCGTTTCTGTATAGTCCTTCACTCTTTTATTTTCACTGATTGTTTATTTTCCAACTTGTTCACAATATGCCAAAGTGACTTTGAATGCTCGACCGAGTGAAAGAGAGGAGAGCGCTCCGACGCGAACACCACGAAGGCTCACCAACAACTGACGTCCCCACCGTCGTTCATGCCTGTACAGACCCACACCGCGCACACCACGCCGCCTTCGGTGATTTCCCGACGTAGACTTCGTACCTACCGTACGTACTTCGTCATCCTACTCCAGGCTTTCCGTCCCAAATTTATTTTAACACTTTATTCACCGAATATTGTCGGCTCAAGTTTTTTTTTATATCCTGAAAACATGAAATTGCGGAATTTTTTAAACCCGAAGAAATTCTCGGTTTTCTTACCGTAAAAATCGCCATCATGACGAAACTACGGAGCAATTGTCGCGAACTATTAATCGAATTTCGAATTCGAGTTTTTTTTTTTAAATGGAACCAAAATTCGAATGAGGTCTTCGGAGATTAAAAATAATACTTCGTCATTTTTTCGAATATCTACGAATCCAACTCGAAATATTCCCAGAAAATTATGAGTCATTTTGAACCCCGAAAAAGTGGCTGAAAATATGCGATTTTTTCTTTTTCCACAGGCCTCGATGAAAAATGTTAGGACATGAAGAAAAAGTAACTTTTTCCAATATTCCTGTTACAGCAAGTCACTCGGTCTATTTCTGATCTGTGTCGATGTTGAAAATTTCTTGTTTTGCTCTGAATGCAAAGTTTTGCTTTAAAAAAAAATTGAAATTCAGCGTTTGGTAATTTTTTTTTGTATTTTTATGCATCGCCGATGCGTCAATCATTCTTGTCCCATCTAAATCAAAGTTATGCTCGTCCTCGAGACAACAGTCGTGAGTATTCGATGAAACTATACACGAAAAGCAGAAAAGAGTCGTAAACGACCTTGAGTTTTGGGAAACATCACAGTGCGGAATGGAAATATTTATAAAACTGAAATGGAACTCGGAATGCACATGAAAAAAGTTATTTCTCGCGAAGTAAAAATTGGCCAAAGTTCAAGGTCGGCACTGTTTATGTTCTGGAACGATAATTTTTCGATCTTTACTCTCTCCGTGTAATTTCTCAAAACTTTTGCTAATGTTTTGCAAAATCCTGTAAACCGACATTTCTCGACGAAACAATCTTCAACGATAGAGTTTGAAAAATCCAGCATTTGGAGTAAAAAGAATATACGAGCAAAATTTCAACCTGCGATACCGAGTCCCACAGATAAGATCAAAGCTCGTTATTCGTCCCCAAAAATACTAAATAATCTATTGGATACTTTTAACCGTGTAAATTGGAGAGTGAGCCAGATTTTTGTCGAATTCTTTGAAAGACGTACAAGTCGCACTGGCTCAATTTGTAACGGAAAATGATTTCCCAGTGAAATCGAAATTAAGTTACATTTTTCGTAACAGCATTCCACTAAACGTTGTTGACTTGGTCGCAAAATAAATCACTCGTTTCCATATAACTCCGAAGTTTGCAGTGTTGAGATTCGAGGGAAAAAATTATTCATATTAATGAATTTTGAAAATCCCGACAATTCTTCGTTTCGATTGAGTTTTTGACTCGCAGGAGAGGATCTTTTTATTGTCTAGACTGAATATTAAACAACAATCAGGAGATCTGCTGACAAAGAAACAGAATTTCGTTGCATTCCAATGATCACAGCAACGAATATATCGTGCGAAATTTTGCGTTTACCTTTGTTTATCATGTTTTTGGGTTGAACTTGAACAAAAATTACGATTTTTTCGCATGCTTGCATTTTCGTTTCAAGGGAAAAAAAATAGCAATTTGCATTGAACGATTCGATTGTCCTTTGATTTTTTGATCAGGTCAAAAGAAAAATTGAAGCCAAAGAATTCGAAGCAGTTTTCGAAAAATTATCAGATTAAAAAAAAAAAACGAAAAATCAACTGAGCCTAAAAAAATTGTGCAGGATGCTCGAATTTCACGAAAATTACGTTTTTATATCGTAATAATATTCTCGGTAGAAAGCCATGAGGAGAAACATCGACATTATTCGTTGACCCCAATAAATACAATAATCAAGTTCCGAAAATTGTAATCAGCCGAAAAATGTGATTATTTGGAAACATATGGAGCAGCCCATATATACGCATACATCGAAACTCGCACCATAATGCCTGGCTTGCTCGCTCGCGTCTACATTCACTCACGATTCTCGTGCTGAAGCAAACAGCTGATTTGGAAAACACTGCCGGGGATTTCTCAGCCAGGCTCGTATCAATTTGAGCATCGGGCCCTCGCGAAGCACACGTGGCAATAGAGGAACGAGAACGCGACATCTGTTTCTGGCACACGATTAAACAATGTGAAACAGAAATATAAATAAAGATTGGAAAGTAATTAATTATAGAGATGTTACGAATCACAGAAACTCTGTGCTGCACGTGTCCGCGTTCTCAAGGTTTTTGTCTATACGAATTTCTAAAATTTCAATAAACGTCTACGAGTATTGTACGAGGGCGAAAAAGAAATTTTTCAAAAAGACTCAATGATTGAAAAATATCGTTTCGCGTATATGTTGGAGTTTGAATTGACCGCAAAATTTTGGTTGCTTTTCGAAATGATTTTACAAAATACAAAAATCAAAGAATTCTTTAAGGTGATAGATTTTTTTTATTTTTCGGTCTCGGACGGCCGAGTGGCCAATTCTTGTTGGACCTGCTTCCATTGCACCCTTAACGCTCCCCCCTTTTTCATAACCCAAAGCTCGGAAGGTGCGAGAATATTTTTCAGAAGGAATAACAGCTGCTAGTCAGAAAAGTCTCAATACTCGGTACGAACGTTGAGTCGACAAGCAAAATGGAACAAGGAAGGAGAGATAGAAATGTTTGGCCCCATCGAGTCCGAACGAGGCAGCCAAGATTCCGATGAGTATTTTTCAGCGTTGAGAAGGAAGGATGGAGAAGCGAAAGGTCGCATTTGTCTCGTAATTATATGGTTTGGGGGAGGGGAACGTTTGCGAGGCGAGCATTTGCTTAGGAATCGATGAGTCTTCGGTGGACAGAGTGTCTTCTTAGGAATATGTAATTACAATGAGGACTTTGGTCGCATTTGTAAGGGTAGGATTATCAGGGTCGTAATGTTCTTTGGGCTTGGCACGGACTAGTAACTCGAACGCTTTCCCCTGTGTATTCGCACTCTTGCCCCTTGAGTGTGTATGATCTGTTTCTGTCCGGACAAAGTACCGGTCATAAAAACAAGGACCACGCACTTTTCGAGTTTCAAACGAAAGCTGAGCAGCCGTGACGCTCGCTCCTTCAAAATTCGCCTTACTAAGGGATTACCGACACACTAAGGCGCCGGTGAGTCATAAAGTCCAGTCCGGAAAATATATAATTTCGTGTCTCGTGCATGTTTAAATCACTTCTCTACCTGAGCACAATTTTCATCCGTATTTATAATTCGCTGTCGGTGTGGCTACACCTGTGGTAACAAATAACGCAGCTGCGGCGTTAACACGACATTTCACTTTTCTTTTCGCAATTGCTAAATATTTTTTGGGATTTTCTCAAACGTTCGAATGCGAAATGCGAAATGTAGTTTTGGAAACTCAGCAAAACACGTACACCAATTTTTTCCATTAACAGTCTTGACGACTCTGCGCCCTTTCTTTTTGTTTATGGTTTGCTTTTTCATCAGATATTCCTGCCTTTTCTCTCTTTTCCACTTCATCCAATTACCAACTTATTTTTCAACATAGACGTGCAACGAAAGTGATTGGAATTCATCGTAATCTTTCCAGAGTGATTTTCGAGTAAAAAGTCACCAAATACTTTCTCACATCGTGGATTGATTAACCTTAGACCGTAACCTGGGGTCAAAAACGACCGCAGGCGACTTCAAATCCCACGCCATTTTTCCCTTCGTTCTCTCGTTTTTTAAATCGTTTTACCGCATTTTTGACTGATTTTTTTTTACGTTAAGCAAAATGGCTCCAGATTCCCGTGATCCTGCATTAAAAAACGAAAAGAATGAGACCAAGTTGAAGGCTTTTCGTTAAATTTTACGGGAGATATGAATTTTTCAAAATTGGGGTCTTGTTCAGATGGAGAGAGTGAAAGATTTAAGAGAACGATAGAAAAATCGTGAACTCTGTGTTAAGACGGAATGAGCATATCGTTGTTTTCATTGGAAACAGAAAATCAAGCACAAGTAATTATCGATCCAATGAGAGATGAAAAATCGAATTATTTGTTTTCTAAGATTTTACTTCTTACCCGTGAGAATATTCGTTTTCAAAGAATCGAAAAATCCTGAACTTCGTCTTGAGGCAGAATTGAAATATTTGTTGTTTTCTTTGGAAACGGAAAATTGAGCATTAGTCATTATCGATCCAATGAGAGATAAAAGATCGAATATTATTTGTTTTCTGAAATTTCACTTCTCCCCCGTGAGGGTCGAAGGAGCAGTGAATGTACCGGCCACGAATGATTCACTTGCATGAGTCATACGGGAATTCCAGAAAAATATTCGCACAGTTTGTCAAGCGAAGTTTTGCAAAAACGAGGATTTATCTTGAGCTTCATTATTCGGTATTGCTCGTTTATATATTTCTTCGAAATGTTGCAACGTAATATTCGTCTCTGCTGCTTATTGGAGGTGATGAAAAAATAAAATTTATGCTGTCGTGTCGAAGATTCTCTTGAATATCTCATGGAAATTTAATTCTTATGGAAAAAAAAACTCAACGATAAAATAGATAAATACGTCCGGAATAAATTCAGAGCTCCTAAAACGAGAATGCATCGTTAAGAAACACCGACACTCAGGGTCGAATAGTTGAGCACAAATTCAATGAAAAAAAAAGCATGGAATGCATTTTTCACGGTGGTCGATTATGTTCAGTTGATTTGATGCAATTTTGTTTATTTAATCGTTGGTCCATTTTCCGAGAAATGCATGAAAATGTTTTTTTAGCTTTTTCTTTTAATTTTCCGGTGATTTTCAAAGCGTAATTATCAATATTTTCGATCCAGCGGTAACGCGTTTTTGGAAATAACCGAAAAAGTGGAATTAGCGAATTTTTGGAGAAAATAAAGCGTTACGAGGGTCGCTCGTCGGAGTTTAATGTCGCGCTACCAATATGGCTCATTTTTTCTGTAGACCGTAACACGAGAAGTCTGAGAACATCGAAAGCATCGTATAGAGCTTCGCGCTGCCTTTTTTATTTTCGTCCTCATGTCCATATGCGACTAGGAGCTCGAAAAAAATGCACATTGTTTCACGCAGTATGAGAATTTCGCACGAGCCCTCGATACGCTTGACGAAATAATCGTATAAATATGACTTTTGTACTTGACTCATGAACCCCTGAAAATATACGCCCATGGGCCTCAATCACCTGCAGAAGTAGCACGAGCAGGAGGATTGAATTCGTGAGTCACACTGTTGTTGCCGGTTGAACCAAATTTTATTTGGCCTAACCCAAAGGTCGAGCCTAAGAACCTTTTCCAAATCCCCCGAAATTTATTACCCGTTTTATTTTTATCCCCCGTTCCGTTGGCTGCCACCAAATTTTCCAAAAAAACAATTGGCACAAGCATGTGAAAAATAAATCGTCATCTTTGGAAATTCGGTCGAATCACGAGTTTCGAGCAGCACTGTGTCTCGTAGCTGACATTATTGTCGGTCAGCAGTCATTAAGATTTCGAGCTTAATTTGCTCAGCATGACTTGTCAAGCCGAAACAGTTAAAATTGCAGTCGAAGATTTCGGAAATCAGGCCCACCCAGATGCTCACTAACGATATTTATTTCCTTGTCATTATCGCTACGAGTTTTATGCTCGTAGCGGATGATACTCAAGTTTGCATCGTTGCAATACAACGAAAAATATATTTTCCATTCGCTATTTTTATAATTAACCCTCCGCAGACAAACTACGATTAACGCACCTCCCTAGACACACATGGGTCTGCGGTGTCCTACCGTTTTTTTCTGAACTTTTTTCTGGACTCGTTTAAAAAATCGAAAAAAATTCAGGAACGTGGTTTTGGATCTAAAAAAATAGAGGCTGCACTGAGTGACCGATAAAAACTCTTTTTCATATTGTTATTTAATAGCAATCGATGCAAAACACGAAAAATTCAGGCGGTTCGCTGATTGGGCTCGACACCCCAGACCCATGTGTGTCTACGGAGAGTTAATGCAAACGTTTCAACTTTTTAAATAAATTCATATTTCAATTGCAGGAAATACTGTCTCAGTATCGCTGACAAATTCTGTTTGAAAATTTTCGCCTCTATAACAGAAAATAATCACTTTTCGTTGCATTCCAACGATGCGAACTTCAACAGCATCATAACGACGATGATTACTTTCCTATAATTTTCATTACAAGTTTTATGCTCTCAGCGGATGATTTTAAGGTTTGGATCCCTGGAATACAACGAAACGTATATTTTTTATTCATTAATTTGACATTTGTTACGATCGTTGGAATTTTTCTAGTCTATTCATTTTTCCAATGGCAAAACAGACTGTCCCAATATCGTTGAAAAATACTGCATGACAATTTTGGGCTCAGTTACAAAAAAAAATCACTTTTCGTTGCTTTCCAACGATTCGAACTTCGTCAGCAGCAAAAAACATTTTCTGCAACCAAGTTTTTGTTCAGACGCGAAAGAAGAATTACCGATATTCTGTTTCCCTCTTGTTTGTCTAGCTATAAAGCCCCTGGACAGATTTTCTGGAGGAAATACGAATTTTTTAGATCGCCTTAAGCTTTAGCTGGTCGAGCTGTTTGGTACGATATTTTATTGCTTTTGTCCTTTACTTCAGGTAACTACTGCGTGTAATTCAGAGGAACACGTCGTAGGAGAGCAAAATATTTGAAATGAATTTATGCAAATTGAACTTTTACTGAAAAATCTTCGAGGCGTTGTGAAAAAAATGGAATAGAATGGTTTTTCGTGTTTTTACTAGCAATTTCAGTTTTTCGAGAATTTTGTTTTTCAAGAATCCTCAGAGAATCCAGAGATTCTACGAGAATCACTCCACGCAAATTGTATTTTCGAAGCTACGGAAATCCTGAAATTTCAACCATTCGCAGGTTGTTGACCAATTTGAGAATTTTCAGAATAATTTACCGGATTAAAAGGAATGCGATTCCTTGTTTTGATGTATTGATGAAATCTGAGGAAGAAAAAACATACATCGGTGCCTCGGTAAGAGCACAGACTGCGGGAAGCGTAGAGAGAAAAATCAGGCACTTTGTTTTGAGGCCACGGTGCGTTCACAGCCATTTTTTCCTTTGTTCTGGCCATTGAGCAAAAGTTCTTTCAAGCCAGGACTACCTGGCATTTTTTCGGTCGATCTCGTACTCGCAATCGATGTGACTTACCTGCAAAGAGAAAAAGTTGTATAAATAAAATGAATTCTGTGATGGGTAGCGTAGAAAAAAGTGGCATGCGGCTCCGTATGAAATTAGCTTGACGAGCAACGAAGCGCAACGATGAAAAAGCTCTAAAAATAATTTTTTCTCGAAAAAGTAGGCTCAAGATCGATCGTTTGTTGTCACGATGTATTTTTTGTAAAGAAAATATATTTGTCCGTGATAAACGAAAACTATCGATTCATCAACGTCGAGCGAAAAAAAAGAGCGAGAATGAAACACTGCGGGCGAAATATTGATCGAGAAGAATAAAGAAATGATGAATTTTCAGACTGAATTGATGAATTTTGGATTTTTTATCGTATTTCTGACTCGCGGTTGAATAAACCGTGGCACAATGCTCGAAGAGTGCATTGTTATTATTATGAGCAATCGAGATATGCGTGTTTAAGGTTATGAGCGTACGTAACCTACAAAGTAGATAAAATTGAGCGAAATATGATGAGGATTACAAAAGTGTGCGTATGCTCATGAATATATTAATATACACGCACGTTGCAAGGAACGAATACGCGAATAAACGAGAGCAAACACAAGTGAAAAATGTAAACAAGTATCGGATCGCACAGAATAAACATGACCGAGGAAAATTTTGACGTACCAAATGTCAATACGTGAGTGACAGTTGTCTCGTTGCAAGTGTCACGAGAATGGGAGGGTTGTGGTGGTGGCAAGGGTGGTTGCATGGGGTTCTCCATGTTGTTGTCTCTTTTCCGTATCAATTAATTTCTCCTCCTAACTTGTTCAAGATTCAACGCACTCGATTAAAACGAAGTCGAATGATATTTTTTATTTGACCGAATGACCCGCGATGTTATTAAAACAAACAGCACTTTTCGTAGGACCAAAAACTCTTGTCAATTCATTAGGTAACATAACGAAAACGACATTTTTTCGTATTATGTCATTCATTGGAAACGCGGAATCTCCGACTTGCCGAGATTACGACGAACGCGAAAAAAAACAATATTTTCTATGTGTATAAATATATATGTTTGTATATATATGCAGGACAGATATGCATCTGCGCGTATAGATATATTGATAACGTTTTATTATTATCTACACTCTATTTTTTCACTCCGTTCATCAGCTCCGGGTATTTAATGGTAAAAACGAAATTTTAATACGACGCGACAATGGCTCTTTTTGCACATCACAGGAATTAACAATGTACGAAGTTTGCGAATTAAAATTGAAGGATATTTATTTCGCGCCCGATATTGAATGAGTTAACGCGCTCGAAGGGACAAAGAAAAGGCCGCGGGCACCCATGTGGACAAATTTTTTGATTCCACTTGCCTCGCACGTTCTAATCAACGATTAAATAGTACGATGATTTATATTATCCGGATTTTGTGAATTTTGTATCCGAACGACGTAAGGCACACTACGGAGATGCTTCATACGTATATTTTTTATATATTGTATTATTACGTTTAATCTATATGTGTTTGACAAGTGTGCGCGCTTTGATGCGCCCATGTTCAATAAAACACGCGAATGGATTCTTGGGACGCAAAAGTGGGGAAAATCGGGCGACACAGTGCTTGCTTGCCTCCTCGCGCTCTGTTGTCGTCTATATCGCTGGGTTGGGAAACTACGAGAGAGACAGGGTCCAGCCCGCACGCTCAGGGACGCAGCTACTCTGTACACAACTTTTTTACGCATCAACACCAAGAAAATTCGAGTGGCTACGAAAAATAAACCCGTCAGTGGCGCCACTTGCTTTATCAACTCTATTTTTTTACTTCGCTGACTACATCGTAGCAATTAATCCAGCGATGAGGGCAACCTTTCGAAATTGCCTTGTACTTTGTAACAGCGTACGATATTGAAAATGAAATCTTGTGCCATTTTCCAAACTTCGATTAACAATTATTTCGATGGAACATTTTCTAACCTCAAACGATGTAACTTTTGCTCATCGTTGTACCGAACTATATCGAGGGCAAAGTAGAACCTTTGATAACTCTTGAATTTTTTATTCGACTCTGCAACGATAATCGGTATTGTTTCGAAAATGACGCGAAGCAGTAGCGAAACTCATGATGAATTTTTTTTCTCGGAATCGCAACGTGAATTGGCTACCTACAAAATCTGACACGATTATTAAAATTTCATCAACCCACCTGTTCGTACGACGAGAACGACATACTCAAAAAATCATTGTTTCGAAACCTTGAACAGTAAATTGAAAGATTCGTTGATTCGTTCAAGGTCAAAAGCGGATTCAATCATAAATTTGATCGTACTTTGTACGAGAGCCGTTAATGAGTTTTGATTGCGTGTGAAAATCGATTTATGCGAATTTTGGCATGCTCTGGCGACGAAATTCCTTCAATAAAATTCGTCGTCGATGAATCGAGACGATTCGATGCGTGATTCACTGCGAAAGTGTAAATATTACAGTTGGCCAAATGAGCGAAAATAATTCTTACCAATTGCTTGAAATTTCCTCACTAAACGAAACGAAAAATCTCGAAAATCATTAATTCGAAGAAAATAATTTCTCGAATGACAAATAAATGACAATTTTCCACGAGATAAACTCCGGCCATTTGAACGTTTCGCAAAAATGGTAATTGGGGCAAAATGGAACGATCCAATTAATTGGGTCGTTCAAATACGCGACTGACTTTGTACATAAAACTGCAGGAGAAAAGACTTTGTTCTTTTTTGTTTAAATTATATATTTCTGTGGACGCATTGGCAACCACGATAACGCCTACTTGGTTATTTCAAAACGCAACGATATAACCACGAGTAGAAAGAATGAAAACGTGAAAAGCCTTACCTTCGAGCCAACTCTTGCAACAGACATTTTAATCGCAAGAGAGAGAGAGAGAGAGAGCGAGAGTTCGCCGAGCCCCTACGACGTTTATCAGAGAAACGTGTCCGAGGTGAATTCGCCTCCAGTTTGCGAATACAACCGACACATTTATGGTCGTTGATTATTATCACACAGTCAAGAGTGACAACAGAATCAGTCGTAAAAATATAAACAAACGAAACAAAAATTGAGACATTTTTCCGCTCGTTCGTGAACTCCGCCTTTTTCTCATTAATTGAAATAACAAAAAGTACAAAATGATATCGGAATTGATGCCATTCTGGTCAAAATACTGGCATTACTTAAGTATCGCCCTTGTAACGTACATGAGCATTATTTTTTTAACTCGACGAGAAAGAAAGAGTAAATTATTAAGCCAAAGTTCGTTGGACGAACTAAAAGCGAAAGATGATGATCATAGTGAAATAAATGATTTCAACGACGACCAAGTGCCAGCGCTGCCCCAATTTTTGGAGCACGTACCTTACGTTTATGTCAAACCGGACGAAAGTTACGTTAAGAAAAAAGCACGTGAATTCTATCGTATCGCAGACGCTCGTAGGACTGTGCGATTTTTTAGTGACGAAAATGTGGCCAAAAGTGTGATACACGATCTCATAAGGAGTGCAGGTAATCTTTCAATGTCTATAAAAATCTATATCGGAAATGCACACCTCAAGATCGATGGAAGGCAACCATTTTTTTTTCCATGTTTCGAATTGCTCCAATTTTTCTTGTAAATTAAATTTTTAGGTCGCGAAATAATCGTTTAACGGAGCCAAACATTCCATGTCAATTTTCTGTTCTCCAGAAAGAAACAAGACAAAATTTCACGGCGCTAAGGATTTTGAGTACATGTAAAACTTGTCAATGCTAATTGTTCAGTAAATAGCTTTTTAATCATCGTGAAGTTTGTACACGACCTCCTCAATACTTTACGTTAAAATGCACCAAATTATAAGAATTCCATCATCGTTACTTTAGCAACTAAAAAATGATAAGAAAATTTTGAAAATTCAGTATATTTTTGTGTTGAGTATTAAAGAGGCTGTGTTAAAATTTCACGACGATTGGGAAGCTCGTTAGTACAAAATTAACATTTTGTTAAAAATCTTTTTTTTTTTCAACAAATACAAAAAGTGTCTATCAATAAATTTCGTTTTGTTTCCGTTGCTTTCAGTATGTCGTAGATATTTATACATTGAGAGGTAAAAAAAAAACTTTAAAAAGAATTTATTGATGTTAATTGTCCAATAACGAGGTTCCTAATCGTCGTGAAATTTTTACACGATCTCGTACAAATACTTGATACAAAAGTGTACCAAATTTTCAGAATTTTTTGATCATTCGTGATTTGGGACTCAAAATCCTTGAATAAATTGAATTTCGCAATTTTCGATAAGAATTCGATTCAGGAATTTTTCGTAAACATTCAGACGATGAATTCAGGTTCCTCTGTGATTCTCATCACATGACAAACTGATATTTCGGTAATTCTATACTTACTTTTTCGTTATGGGGTCAGGTACTGCCCCAAGTGGTGCACATACAGAACCATGGACATTCGTGGCCATATCGAACGGGAATTTGAAGCATAAGATACGAGAGATAATCGAGAGAGAGGAAGAATTAAATTACAAAAAGCGAATGGGAAAAAAATGGACGACCGACCTCGAACCACTGCGGACGAATTGGATCAAAGAATATTTGACGGTTGCTCCGTGGTTGATACTCGTTTTTAAACAGACTTATGGGAGTTTGCCTGATGGAAGGAAAAAGATTCATTATTATCACGAGATGAGCGTTTCCATTGCTTGTGGGATTCTCATAACAGCGATTCAGGTTTTTCAAATTTGTTCTCTTTGACAAACCGAAACGTAGGAACTTTGAAGAATATTTGTATCCTCTAATTATCATCTTTTCTGTTGTTGCTATCGCTAAGTTTGCAGGATTGGTGACTCTGACTTCAACGCCATTGAATTGTGGACCTGCGCTGCGTCAATTACTGGGACGGCCAGCGTCCGAAAAATTGTGTCTCCTCCTGCCGGTAGGATATCCATCGAAGGAGGCGACTGTTCCGAAGTTGACGCGAAAGCCTTTGGACGAGATTCTAGTGGAGTTCGATTGACACCTGAAAGAGAAAGAGCTTAAAAAATGTTTGTACCGCAACCCTTGATAATAAAATATTCAAATAAATGCAAGGAACGTTTCACCTTTTCCCAAAACTCGATAAAATGCAACACGAACGATGTTTTCACTAGTGACACTAAAAATGGTCGAATATAAAAAATGCACAGATCGACCAATCGTGAAAAAACCCAATAAATGGGGAAAAAAGTCTGAAAGTGGAGATAAATATTGAAAATGGTTAGAAATATTTATAATTATTTTCCAATAATGTTTCAGAAACTAATATTTATTTTTTCTTCTCATTTGCATACATCGTGTTGAAAATAAGCGGTAGAAAAATTGAATCTCGGGGGGTTACGTTTAAATCAACTTTAAAACAATTATCGTCAAAATATATATACACATGTATTTATTTATATATATATATGAATCGATAAATATATATAAATAAATGTATATATATGCTACACTGATTTCGATGACTATTAATGTACAGTTCCATGCGTTAAAGCAATCGTCTCGTTATCGGTATTTTTGTAAGTTTAAAAAAATGATAAAAACACACAGGAAAGAAAAAAGAAAGAAAAAAAAATACATTAAACGGGTAAAGAATGGGGAAAAATGACACATTTTTGATTACGTAAATGATTATATCGAGTAACGATTATCAAACCACAGTTTCTGTGAAATTAAGTACACTCATCGATTACCGTTTTTTCTTTTCCTTTTTTTTTTGTTTAGTTTTCTTTTCATACAAAATACAGAGAGAAAAAATACTGAGTTCAACAACCAAAGACATTGAATGGTAATATATCATTTTCTTGCCATCTGTTGCATCGATGAAACACGTTTTACATTTACGCAGCTACCACATGATTCTTTTCTGTTTTTTTTTCTTATTAATTCCTCGAATTTTATTTATTTCCTTCTGTTCGAGTCGAAAAGCTTTGAATATCATGATAAATACAGATGAACAGATGAACTTCTATCTACGCTTTGTTTTTTTCTTCGTTACGTTTCTTATTTCGTGACACAGCAAGTATTATCAGTATTATGGCGTTTTTGTTTATAATTTCAATTCGTTATTGTTTGTGTTTTTAAACTTTTATGAATATTCTTCTTGTATTTCAGATTAGCACCCAGAAAAGAGGCCCTTAGGGGCTTCACGTTTATTTTACTTTTGTCAGATCATTAAAGTTTCTTTTCTTTTTTTTTTTTTGCTTATACCGTTGTTTCGCCTCTTTCTCCCTGCCTCGGATACGAGAAATAGAACTGTAAATATATATCGTTATACACGAGTTTCTCGAGCGACAGCATTGCTTAACATTCCAGATGATGTCCATTGTTTTTTAAAATAATATAGAGCGAAGAAAATTCATCGGCAAATAATGATACTCGCTGATAATTGCTGGCGAGCAAAAAGTACATTTGGCAAATTGCGGAGGTCAGTTATCTTTCAGAATCAGACGGAAAGACGATTCATTCAAAATTCGCAGTATTCACAGTTTGGGAGTAAAAGAGATATAGAACGAGAGAGCGAGAGAGAGAAATAAAAGAATGGAAATGTTTGAGCAGGGAAATATTGTCGTTTCTATCGTTAATTTCATTTATTCCGACAGTTTCATAGTGGCCGAATAAATCCTTGGCAACTATTTCAACTAATATCGTTTTCTTGTTTTCCCACAAACGTCTCACGTAGTTTTATATAGCAGTTTATAATTTCTTTCTTTTTCAGTTGTTTGGCGAATCAGTCTCCTATTATTATGGCTACAGAACGTTGTCTGTTTGAGAGAGAAGATGAAAGCAAAGAAGAGAATGAAAAATAAGATGGAGAAATAATAATTTCGTACGACTTTTTCGCTGGGACAAATGGGCGTGTGTGTGTTTATCCTTTTTATCGATTATTTTCGTTCGTTCGGCTCGTTGAAAATGTCGCGACTCTATCTAAGCAAGTTCGTTATAAAAATCTGTACAATATCGAGGATGATAGACGTTACAGTTGTAAGTCTGAGATCAGTAGCGCCTGAGACGTAAAAACTTCAACTTAGTGCAAAAGGCATTGACTTTTTTTTCAAATATTTTTAATTCCACGTTGTTTTTTTTTTCACCTTCTCAGAGAGTAAAATTGTTCGACGGTTAAGAAAGAAAAATCAACATATCGTCACGTGTCTTATGTATAAAAAAAAGAATTAATGCTAAAAATGTTCGAGTGTATTTCACACGTATTTAGGAGAGAAAGGGTTTCGCGAGTAAATTACGAACAAGCCTAATGTTTTCTTCAGAATAAAATGAAAAAATGAGGAAAAATGAGAACAGAGCTGCTTTCGACATGCCATATCGTAATTGATCCAGGATTCGATCGGCGCTAACGTACTCAATCGTGTCGGTGAAATTCTGCTAGGCAGAGGCGACACGACCAGGAACCCTCGGGAGGAGATGCAAGAGGCGGAGACAGACAATACATGTGGTATCCACGATCACAGTCATCACAGAACAGCAACTGATCCTAATTATTCGTGGCAAAATATTTGTCTCGTTTAAATCTTGAGTTTTGTAAAAAATAATAATAAATTATTAATTCTTTGTTGTTTCGATATTCCGAGGTATTTGTACGTCGATGTTATTGACCTCAGTTACACACTATCGGTCTATTGGACCGACCATTTTAATTGCTCTGTAAAATCATAACAAACGAGTCTCTTGGTCACACGGGGTTGGAATGACCCCAGCCAGCCCAGTATCGTCCGAACGGGACATAAAAATTCAGGACATTAGTTTGAACCTTTTAGAACGAGAATCTGATGCCAAAATTTTTTTATCCAATTTTCAAAATGGCGGAAAAAATCAGCGAGACAATGTGTAAAAAAAAAGTTGTAGTAATTCTAGCTCAAAGTCGCGCTCGGGGTCATTTTGACTCCTGGTGACCACGGACAGTTAATTACTGTGCGATCGAAACGCCAGAGTCTGGCCAATGCACAGGATCAATCGGTGGAGCGGAAAAATGATTAGAGGAAAAGTTATGACGTTTATGAAGAAGAGTGTCATGAAAAATAGGTGTTGCTGTCGGTCCATCGGACCCGGTAGTGTGTACCTATGGTTGAATGTGTCAATTTCAAGATATTCCGAAATTTCGTAAAAAAGAAAAAAAGCTTTTTCAAGGTCTAATCTTGTCGCATGGTTAATCAATGAAAATATCACAAGGGAATGGAAATAAATAAACCGAAAAAACGTCGCGGTTGAAACGTATATACATGATACTCACGTCGTTGTCCGAAGTTCCGCAAATTGAGCAACATTTGCATTCGATACATTGCCACCTGTACTTGCGGACAGAAACGATCATGTTCGCAGTGAACTGCAAACAAGTTGGATGCCCTACAACAAGAACGCATGAGTCAAGGGATATCGTCGAGAGGATCGGTCCAGGAAGACTGGAGAAGAGTGAAAAAAAAAATGAATTAAAAAAAAAATGACTGAATGAGGGGATCAGCAGAAAGGTGCCAGGACATTTATCTTGTGCCGAAGAACAGTGAACTCCAAGCTATCGTTTCGCATTATTGACAATTTTGATTTTACAGACCAAATCGAGCCTCGACATTTGATTATTGACTTTTGTTTGTCATCATTTAAATGCTTAAAATCTCCATAATGAGCAACGATTCAAATTTATTTCGAATTTTGTTCACAAGTGCGATTTTTTGTTGTTGATTAATATCTTCGTTTCTGTCTTTCACCTTTCCTCAGCACTGAACGTCCGTAATAATGAAACGCTATTCATGTTTCCGCACAAAGTATTTTTATTTGATGATAATTGCAATTTTTGAGGTTGCGTTTTTTTTTTGTTTGTTTTTGTTTTTGTTTGTTTGAACATACCGTTATTTATTTGGAGTAATAGATGGTAAGTAATAGCAGGGCGTACCTTGGAATAGTTCACGTTCTTTCTTGCGCAGCACAATATAAACGTCGCAGCTCTCACACTCTCTCCTTCATACCAGTCGAAAAAATCGTCAAATATATCACATCACGCACACACTCGCATACTTGAAATTGTCTTCATTATACTTTTTAGTTTGTTTGTTGCTGTTGCTTTTTTCGTTTTCTCATTCGAATCGTTAAATTACTTAAACGTTACATTACTTATTATTAAAAATTTTTTGTTTGTTCTCTCTAAGCCTCGTGGGTATTGCTTAATAAAAATTGCCTAATAACAAGTTGTTGTTTTTCTTCTTTTATTTTTATAACAAGGAGGAACTATATGCATGCTTTTTCTCTGTTTGATTCTTATTCTTCGTTTCACTTTACTTTTGCTTTTCACTCTCGTATGATACACACCACGATACTACATTTCGTAATTCGTCAGTTCGTCCATTTGAGTAATAAGAATATACTAATATATCGATTGCACCGGTAAACAGAAAAAAAATCGAAACGAACACGCCTCGAGATGCTCCCCGCAATTATTCACTAACTAGGCGATACGATTAATTGGTTCATTGGTTCGTTTTTTTCTTTTTCTTTCTGTCTTTCTTGAAAGTCCTTTTCGTTTCTTTTTTTTATTTTTTAATTTCATTGTGGTCATTGAAAATTGTTAATTTTTCTGTGTTTTTTTTTTTTTATTATTTCGTCTCGATCTTTACGGTGACGATAAAGGTACTGACGGCTTTTGTTTTCTCGCCAATCGGCGCTTTGATTTTTTTCTATTTTTTGTGATTTTTGTTGTTTGTGAAAAAAAATGCAAATCGAATGGCTTTCGAGTTGGCATATTCGTTTGTAGATTTACACATTAATTCATGTGCGGAACTCGACACGCGAAATCGTTGGACCATCTAACGAACTAACGAATCGATCGTCAACTCATATTTTTCGTTTTACAAGAATATTTTGGTTTTTTTATTTCTCTCTTCCTCTCTTTCAACTCACTTTCTATCTGGGTTTTATAAACCCAATATTCGAGCACAATTTAAATTCAATATTGGAAAGCAACAAATTTTCAGTCCATAGCTCCCAATCAATTGTTGTGCTGGAGACAATAAATACACTTTTCTTTAGCCTTCCGCCTCGACTAGCATTTCGTAAATAAAGCTATAAAAACATGCCACTTTTTCAACATCATCTTTTCAACTAAAACGAGAAATATTTTGATTCGAATTCTTAAAAGGATTTTATGCAAAATCAGTACCAAAAACTTTGTACTATCGAAAAAATCTTTAGTGTTAATTCAAATATATAATCGAAAGTATAATCAACGTCTAATTCCGGTGGACTTTGAGTCCGAAACGAGAGTTTGGAAATTTGCATCGAGGTTGATTACACGTTTTTGTAATAAAAATATAAATCAAACTTAATGACCAACTGGAATTGGCGGAATTCTAGACGAACTTTTCCATTGGAATTTGATAGGAAAGTTTGATCGACCTTATATCGAAATTCTTTTCATTCAGACTTGATAATTGGAGGTTTAAGTTTATGATATTATTTTCTTTAATTGGACCAATGGCTCAACCCCCTTATTTATTCCTAGGAAGAGAGAAAGAGAGAATTTTTTCTATTCACAAAACGAATCGCCTAAACGTTTAAGAAAAAAAGAAACAGAGAGAGAGAGAGAGATAGAGAGAGAGAGAAAGAGAAAAGAAAGAAATTTGATCGAAGTTTGTTTTGGTGATTCAATTGTGATTCGCACGTCGCGTATACTTGCGCTTCGTTTTTTCCTCAATCTTACCTGAACGGCCACAATCACTGCAAGATACCAATTCCTCGGAGCCACCGGTTTTCTTATTCTCTCGAGCATCCCCGAGACAGAAATCGCAATAGGGAGACGGGGCCGCAGCTTTGCCGGTCTTTTTGTCGTTGGTGGTAGCGCTAGTCGTTGATGAGGTTGTTGTCGTCGAGGTAGTCGTAGTGGAACTGGTAGTCGATGATGATGCGGATGTTGTCGAGGTCGCTGGCGTGCCATCGGACCTCAGCGATGTCGGGGACGAGGATAAACCACCGGTTGGTGATCCAGCAGGATTTAGTTGCTCGTCCTTGGTAGCTGAGACATTAGGCGAAGCTGGAGGAGCGCAAGTCTGTACAGGGGGCAACTGTTGTTGTTGTTGCTGTTGTTGTTGCTGGGGTTGTACCGTAGCACCAACCGACGATAATGTTGTCGTTGGTGGCGCGGGAGAGGGGGTCGCGGTACTCGAGGAAGCAGTGCTCTGTCGACCACGACGTGTACCACCTAATCACACACAAACCGACCACATACCCAGTTGCGCTTTTTTTCCACTATCCAACTTTCATGCACACTTTTTTCCTCCTTTTTTCTTTTTCTTTACTATTTCCCTTCCTTGGCTTTTCCCTTTTTATTTATTCAATCGAATGGCTCTATTTTTACGAGTCTCTCATCGTGAACTTTATTTTCTCGCGATTCAAATTTTGAGATTTCATCAAATTCCCAAACGGCCGTACAAAATGTTTAAATAATTTTTGCAAATAGTGAAACTCTGGACAATTTTAAAATCGGAGCATTTTTCTTGAATTTATTACAAATGGTTACATTTTCGTTTTTTTCTCACATCTCGTGAGCTCGATAACGAGAAAACTGATTTTTTTAGCCAATTCTTATTGCGTTTTTAATCATTTCTCCGCAAAAATCTCCGAATCTACAAATCTCACTGACTGGATGAGATTACCATAGACCGAGTGTCCAGAAAAATTGAGATTAAAGCAAAATTTATGAGCGGGTTTCGAGCCAAAACAGCAAAGGTAAGAAAATCATGAAATCTCAAGTAGAACAGAATGTAAATAGCAAATGTTTGACGTACGATTTTCACTTATTTTCTTTCACGTAAAAAAAACGTTGCATTGACAATGAACGATTCGCGTTGCTCTATCAAAGAAAATTGTTTATTCCGCAGGTATGCAATACAACGAGAAATACTTGGTGTGAATATGTGAAATTTGTGTGACTAGACGTGGATTTGGACTAAGCGACTTGGTGCACGACTCTACGATACTTTGAGGGGGGAGAGAGAAAAAAAAAATGAGAAAAAAGCTTTGACTCTGAAGCTTAACAAAAACCCATTCCTGAGAAGCGTTAAGAAAATAGAACGAGACCCAAATTTGTTACACGCGAATGAAAGAAAAGTTTTAAGAAAAAGGTAAGATCGTAACTCTTTCCATTCCATCACCATTCAACTAGATCATACATAATAAATCGTCAAACGACAGACAAAAACTAATAGCAAGGCAAACAAAATAGAAGAATACACTATTTTCTACTTATCATTGACGTTTTTTTTTTTTGCACTCTCAGATTTCGTTAAACGCTGGAAGAAAAACAAAACGTGTGCAACGAAATAAAACTACTCACGCTTTTTTAAACGAACATGCTTGAAAGAGGCACAAGAGACATTCTCTTCCAGAAACTCGTAAAGACACTCAAACTCAACACACACTCTCACAACACACAGAGCATTAAATTCAAATTTTCACGTGGTTCGAACAAACGAAAGAAAGATTGTGAATAAAGGACTTGTTTGGACGAGTGGCCCCTTGTGGTTAAGAATTCTTGTGCATTGACGGTGCAAACGGAGTCGTTATAAAGCTCGAATTTTCCATACGAATCGAGACCTTTGACAGAAATTGTTTCTCGTCTCAAGCTCAATAGCTAGACAATTGTTTTTCTGTTTTTTTTTTTTTCAAAAATCTTGGAAAATGTGTCGAATTGATGATGTGCAGTATGAAACGATAAACATCGATAAGAAAATATTAATCTACGTAAAGATATGCGCATCGTTTTTCGAACGAAAAGTCGTGAAAGTAAATCGATGGATAAGACGAAAAATGGAGAAAGAAATGAACTAAGAGTACACTCGGTCCTGTAGGTTAAATTTGATAAACTGTGGGCAAGACTGGGGAGGATCGACCAATGTTTTTCTTCCCTGATTTATGTTACGAACTGCTTTTCAACTAATGTGCCGGAATAATTCGCTCAACGTCAATAATTGCTCGTTCTCTTGGCTTCTGATCAATCAGCTCATAGGATTTGAATTTCTCGATCGAATCTCGATATTAAAATAAAACAAGTACGACCCTTTTTTTACGACTTTCGTCAACGATTGGTCGAGCCCCTTTCCATTCTTCCCTGCAGGGCATAAAATGGGCGATAAGGGTGGGAGTCGAAAAAAAGGAGAGGAAACGAGAAGAGAAGTAAAAAAAAAGTTGGTAAAAAAAAAAGAAAAGAAATGTTGTGAAAACTGAGCTGATAAAGGGCTCCAACCTGGCTGGTCCGAAGCAGCGGTGTCTGCAACGCTCCGTGATTCAACATCGGCAGGACTGGGACTTAGTTCCTTAGCAGGATCACCGGAGGAAGTAGAGTGGGAATGACCGTAATGGTAGACCAGACCAGGTCTGGTTTTATACCGTGCGCTGCATACTGCAAAAGTGCAAATTCGGTTTTCTTCTTTTTGCTTTTTTTCGTTCCCCCAAAACCATCAAATGCACCACGAACAAGGGGCATACATAAACAAAAATATGAACAAAAATAAAAAGAACAGAGAGGGAGAGAGAGGTGATCCTTCGTTTGAGTGGGGATTCCGATTGGGAGATAAAAGAGAAATTCTCATTTCTTGTTTTTCATTTCCTCTCATGATGCGAACGGAGGAAAAAGTTTGAAAGAAACGGATCGTGAAATGGTGGAGTGAGGGAGAAAACACTTGCACACTTTGCCGGCACTAAATCCCCGCTTCACCTAGTTTCTCATCATTTTCGGGTCCGGATGAGGTCGGGAGAAGGGTTTTTACTTTTTTTGCTAATCTTTTATCTCTTGTTGTGGTCAAGCAGTGAAGGAATTCCAGCCCAAGAAGCAAAACTAATATGATGCAAGGCTTGATGCTCGAATACACCTACTGTTACCAGCTCTCACTAATGAGTGACCTATCGCATTCGTTATATTTCTTCTTCTTTCCATCATAATCCATAAAATACATATTTATATACAATATTGTATATACATACGTATACCCAACAATGTTTTTGAGAGATCAATTCCAAACTAAACTTTCATTACTTTCTCGATTCTGAAGAAAATCAATAAATATGGAAACTCATGGACTGTGAAAATTCGTTGCGAACGAATGATTTTTAAAAAGATTCTCAAAAACATGTTGATCCAAAGATATGTAATTCAAAGATATTTGGCCTATCGTCGTAAGCTGAGTCTACGAATCAATCCCATGACAAAATACGCGCAGTTATCATTATTGTTGTAGGAAGCATAGTCAAGATAATTTAAAAAAAAGGCAAAGAAGGGCAGTGAGAGCTTATCGTAGACCAAATGTCTTAAAATCGATATTTTTCAATTGTTTTAATTCTGCTAGTCTAAATGTCATTGTTACTCAAGATTTCAACAGGTTGCAGGCAAATACGAGTTAATTCTATATTGTCAATAATATGTATATGTGTGCATCGATAAATATACATACATATACATATATTTATTTGATTTGGTATTTTCATATTATTTTTGAATCTCTCATCAATAGAAACGTCGTTAATCAAAGCGTGCCTGTCGTCTTTTTATTTTATTTTATTTTTTCTCTAATTCTTGATCCAAAAAGAAGTTGATCCTAATGTGCCACATCGACTCTGCATCGCACGCATATGAGATATTTGTTTTCTTTGCAAATCATATCGACGAATGGAAATAAAAAAAGTAATAATAAGTTTGAATACGCGAAGAAACGTTCGTCGGTCGATAAAAAAGATGCATGAAGATTACTTTAGCGACTTTGAAATGTAAAATAAGGAAAAGAGGTCAGTCGGAACGTAGATTTATTCTTGTTTTCTTATCTCTTCAGTTTTGTCGTCGGTAAAAATGAAACAGTCGATAGTTGGTTAGAAATACAGAAAACTATTTGTTTCTCTTCAGCCACCCCCGTTGGGATTAAATAGAGTGAGTAAATATTTAGTTATCGCACCTCGTCGCAAGATTACGCAATTGGTCATACTAAAAAGTATTGCATAATTTATTTCGAGTGTCTTTTCTTTTCATACTTAAACTTATTATATATAAATATGGAAGAATATTTATATATATGTATATATATGTTTCTATATATATTCGATATATCTGTTTCTCTTTAAAATCTTTAGTGTTAATTCGCGCGGTGGTTATTCAGTATCGTTTAATTTATGATTATAGAATATATAGTTGACAGAATTTCGCATCGCGTTTCTTTCGTTTTCTTCATTGATTCCTTTCTTTTGCTTTTCTTTGTGGCTCAGTTGCAATAATAAGTAGTAGAACTGTAGCGATTACGATAATTTTGCAAATCGAACGAGTAGAGTGGGAAGTGGTCATTTGTAGTTGTATCTGTGGTTAAACTTACGGTCACACACGAATGGCTTATCGGAGTCGGTGACATCGTAGTTGGTTTTTTTCCGACCACGGCCCCCACCCTGTATTTCGTATTAATTCCAAATTTGAATGAGGCATTGCGAGGCAGAATGTTAATTAAAAAACTTGAAAATGAAATTCGTTGTAAATATTTCGATTTTTTAAACTCCTGGTTCGTTTTTGGGAGAAATTTTATGCGGAAAGTGTCGGAGGGTGATTGAGGAATGTTACCTTGGCACGTTTAGGTCCTGGACTATCGGTTGTGGGTGGGTGACTCCTGGCAGGATGATGACCACCCCCTCGTGGTCTTCTTCGCTTCCGTTTACTGCTGTAACTCTCCTCGTAATCGTAATCGCTGTCCGGATCGGGTTCCTCAAAAGCATCCATATCTAGCATGTCTTGTTCGTCGTAAAACCAACCGTCTTTGCTGTGCTCATCTTTGGACACGAAATCGTTCATCAATTTCCAAAAATTTGAATATTTTTTGACAAAAAAAATGATTTTTCTCTTTTTTTTCTACTTCTTTACCTTTCAAGGCAACGGAATCTTTGCTATCGTCATTGATGCCGGCAATATTTCCCTCGATTCCTTCTATACCATCTTCTATGTCGCCTCTCGTGCGTTTTGGATGAAGATAGTGCATTAGGTATTGGCGTCTTTTCTTTCGCCACCTTTTACTAGGATATGTATATATTTGACCGTGTAACAAGCCCGGTAACCTTTCTCTCGCCGACATGAACAAGGCGGAATGATTTTGTGCTACGCCTATGAAAAAAATGAAAATGCAACATTTTTACGCGTTTGTTTCAATTTTACACGTTTTTGGATGAGTCAGCAAAATAATCACGCCGTTTCGGAATTTTTTTGTAAGGCGCGATAACGATTTTGTATTTAAAAAAAAAAATAAACTCGAAAAACGATATGGCGACCGTAAGTAATTTCGATCACCCTGTATATAGAGGACTGTATGCATCAAGAATTATGGGAGGCATGAAAAAAAACTGCACGAAAGCCTCGGGGCATATTTCGAGAGAATTGGTGATTCTCACCTGTTTGTGAGTCGAGGAAGGGCATTCGTAGCCTCCGTTCTCGACACAATCTGGTGTTGTAATTCGAGGAGTTCTCGATTGCTTCTCTGTACGCGGTGTCATTGAGAAAGCTGGAATGGAGGATCAACAATTGAGGGTATTTTACTCGTAGCACGTTTGGAACGAAAGATTGTTGTCGAGGTTGAAGGAATTTTTCAGGAAAAATGGAGGCGAAGGAAGAGGCGTCCAGGTTACAAGGATAAAAAACTGACCTTTCGATTTTGCTGAGATTCGCTTCGTTAACAACTTGAATTATTGGAAGAGAGGACGGCAGAGCGGTGACGGCCGTCATTTTAACAGGTTTAACAATACGGACGTCCTCCGCACCACTCGTCTCCCAGTTTTCACAAGATTTTCCTCGCGATTGGAAAAACGCGAGGAAACAACTAAAAAATTAACGCGAGTTGGTTGACCCACGCTCTGGTCGACGCTCGCTCCTCTGCGTCGCTCGTCAATAAAGCCGAACACCGAGTACCGACACACCAAACGGTTCCGATAATCACGACGACGCGCTCGTCCCCGGCAGTAACGCCACCAACGGAAGTTGACACCGCGCGAGTCAAATTCATGCACTCGTCCGCATGCGCAGTCGATTCACATATTTATTCAATATTTTGTACGATTTGTACTTTTTGACGACGACTATTTTTTTCCTCCAGCAAATATTTATTTTGGCACTAACACATGAATACCGTGAGAAAAAACGAGATACACATTTTTCCAGGCCACGCCTCGTATTTTGAGGAAAACGTGTATCAATTTTTCTCATTTTATCCCCCGCACAGTTGCGTTCATTTTGGTTTATTATTCGAGACACTCGGTTAGTTCTGTGGATGAAATTTTAGTTTACTCAGTAATTTCGTTAAGCAGACACGTTTATTTTCAGATCGTTACACATAGTCAAAACTCTCATCTCTTGCTCTAAATAATTCCCATCTTTATTCGACATTCGTGGAACCCAGGAGATCGGGGAAAAAAAGTTTTTCTTAGTATGAAAATTGCAGTGATATAAATATTATAAATCATAAATGTCAGTGAGTTACACCCGAAAAAATGCTCTAACATTAAAGTTGTGGCATAAGCATATCGAGAGATTGACGTTCGAACGCAAATTCTTAGAATTTGTCTTCGCAGTTGCGATCTTTCGTGTCCTTGAAAATGATGAATTTTTTAATCAATTCGTCGACCGTCAATTCTCCGTGGACAATGTTGTCTCTCGTGCGAACATTTACGGTGTTACCAGCTCGTTCCTTTTCTCCTACCACTGCAATAATAAAATAATGAATGAATTTATAAATGAATCATTTGTTCTCCAAGAATATGACAAAGATTTTTCGTAGTCAGCAAAATTTTTCGCAACCAAATGAACTGATTTTTACCGAGGATAAAGTTGAATTGCGCCAACTGAGCATTTCGAATTTTCTTGTTCATCGTATCGCTCGAATCGGTATCAACCTCAGCCATGAATCCCGATGCGTACAACTTTTCTTTCACTTGATTCGCGTACTCGTCGAATTGTGGGCCAACGGGAATGACCATCACTTGTCTCGGGGACAACCAGAACGGCCATTTACCGGCGTACGATTCCGTCAGAATTGCAATCATTCGCTCCACCGATCCCAAAATTGCTCGATGGATTATCACCGGTCGCGTTTTTTCGCTATTTTCACTGGAAAACAAAAAAAAAACATTGAAAATAAACAACGCAGATTTGTAACCGTAAATGGAAGGAAAATTGAAATTTTTTTCGATACGTA
This sequence comes from Hyposoter didymator, assembly GCA_037952995.1. Lineage (NCBI taxonomy): Eukaryota > Metazoa > Arthropoda > Insecta > Hymenoptera > Ichneumonidae > Hyposoter > Hyposoter didymator. The sequence continues at coordinate 11,495,284 of JBAJMU010000004.1, read as the reverse complement.
CTTGACATAATTCAAATTGAATCTGATGGGTAGTTGAAAATCGAGTTGAATGGTCGCGCACTGATGAGATCGTCGGAGTGCATCCCTGATGGTAATGTCAATTTTGGGTCCGTAGAAGGCACCATCACCAGGATTGATAGTCCATTTGGCGCCGAATCCATCGAGACTGGAGGCCAAATCTTTTTCAGCTTGATCCCAGACGGCAAGGTCACCGAGATATTTTTCGGGTCTCGTAGAGAGGCAGAGATCGAAAGTGAAGCCAAAAACGCCATAGACATGCTTGAGAAACTCGAGAGCGCCAAGAACTTCGTCTCTGATTTGCTCATTCGTGCAAAATATGTGAGCATCGTCCTGTTGGAATCTTCGTACTCGGGTGAGGCCGGTAAGAGCTCCGGACAACTCGTTACGATGCAAAACTCCAAAGTCCGCCATGCGCAACGGCAACTCTCGCCAAGAACGATTCCGAACATCGAAAATCATACAATGTCCCGGACAATTCATCGGCTTAAGCGCGAAAGTTTCCTTCTCAATGTCAAAGGAAAACATGTTGTCGGCGTAATGTTGCCAATGGCCGGAAGTCTGCCATAATTTGCAGTTGTACATGTTGGGCGTGACGACTTCTTGGAAGCCACGTTTCCTGTACTCGGAGCGTATGAATTCGACCAGAGTATTGTAAATGTGAGCTCCGCGAGGCTGGAAGAAACAAGAGCCCGGAGACATTTCGTGGAAGAAGAATAACTCCTGCTCACGACCAATTTTTCGATGATCACGCTTTGCAGCTTCCTCCTGGAATTTCTCCCACTCTTTCAGTTGCTTCGTGTCCGTGAAACTTATTCCGTACACTCGTTGCAACGACTCGGCGTTCGCATTGCCTTCCCAGTAAGTTGACGAGTTTTTCGTCACTTTTATAGCCTTTACTTTTCCGGTATGGCGGATATGAGGTCCACGACACAAATCGATCAAAGGACCACATCGATATACAGTCGTCTTGTCAGTCGTTACTTTCTCCTTCAATATACGAACTTTGAACTCGTTGTACTTGAACATTTCCAACAAATCCTCTTTCCTCATTTCCAATCTCTCAAACGGTTGCTTTTCCTTTACAATGTTTTTGTAGAGACTTTCCAAGTACGGGAAATCGAGATTCGAAATTCCTTTCTCACCGAGGAACATGTCGTAGTAAAAACCATTTTCTATCGGTGGCCCGTAACACAGACAACCTCCGTAAACACGCTCCATCGCTTCGCCCAAAATGTGAGCACTGGAGTGCCAGAATACTTGCTGAGCTTCTGCATCGTCGATTTTCAAAAGCTCAAGCTTGCAATTGCTTTCCAGAGGTCGATCCAAGTCCCAGAGCTCGTTGTTCACTCGAGCTATTATCGTGTTGTCCGCCAGACCTTGGCTGATGTTCTTTGCTACTTCGTACGGCGTCGTGCGCCACGATTCCGCCGGCACCTCTTTTCCATCCGGAAGAGTGACCGTTATGGCTTCCGGCTTTTTCGAAGCCAAATCCGCGTCGTACTCGGCTTTTAACTTGTCCCACATTACTATGCGATCCTACGAGAAAATTTTCCATTAAAACTCAAAAAACCGAACATTGACCAATTTTGTTGAAAATTAAATGAATTTTTATCTTGTCCAGCATTCTCGCGTTCCAGAAAGACTCTAGAAAGATTTGGATTCATCCCTAAAATCACGGCATACACAAGTAAGAAATTATGAATTTTCGAGTTTTTCTCACCTGGATGAATGCCGGCCACGGTTTCAGCTCCGTGACAGAACTCTTTTCCGAGGCATTGTTCTTCTTGTCTTTCTGTGGTTTCATCTTGGTCTATAAAAAACAAGAACTTGGCTGTGAATTTTTGTGAAAACATAATAATGGAAGTGCACAGGGTAGAAAAACAAGGAATGACATGATTTTCGAACGATATTGTTGGATCAGAATAACTAATAAATGTGTCGGTCAGTGTGGCGTCATGGATTCCCGCACAATATGAGTATTGTTAATATTACATCAGAAAATCGATTTCACGAAATTCACGCTTGTCATTAAACACGATTTTAGAACAGCCCTCAGTTCATATTCATTACGAAACGACAATTTTTCACAGGTTATGCTGATTCTTGAGATAAACAGCGAAAAAAAATGGAAACACGTTTTTCCGGCGAGGAAAATAAAGTTGTAGTGATAAAAAATGGACATAACCAACCCAAGCATGTGTCCACTTGGTGCCGCACTGAATACAACCCCGATATCGTAATATAGACAGCATATTTACTCGATATATAGTTTTCGTTTAAACGAAAGAATAAAAGTCTAGGTTACTTTAGACGCGATAGATTTTAGAAAAATGATTTATTTCTCATGCCTTTTCAGCTTTCACATTGAGGCTCTCTATCCCAGTGATAACGTCGTCGCTCATTTTCGCTTATTTTTCGTACACGAAAAACCGAAGCTGATTGTTTCGTTCCCGAGATTTACTACTTCTTTGTATTAATTATTTTAACGATTTTTCTGCCATACGGCGTGCACGCTTCCGACTCTCAAGACACTGTTCACGATGCGGCAGAGTACCTGCTGACTGGTATTTCCTGTACACTGCAGCATATGCTGGTCTATATATCTATAAGCATCGATACGTAAATGTACGTGTTAGATCCCGTAATAAATTACAAACAACTCATTTTTTTTCCTGTGGCAAATAATAATCATATTCTGATACGCATTCTATCGAATATTTGGTAACCTTGAAATGTAGGAAATACTCAGATTAAAAAAAAAAAAATTGTCGATCCTGCCAGGATTCGAACCTGGAATCTTCTGATCCGTAGTCAGACGCGTTATCCGTTGCGCCACAGGACCGTATGATATTCTCGATATCACTAAAAGTATATGATTTGTTAATTCGAATAAAATAAATAAATACCAACCATTCGTTAAGTAAAAACAAGTTAACGACTTATAGATCCAAAATGAACGATGACAAAATTGTTTTTTTCCAATAATTCTTTTTTGCATGTGCAGCTTTTCGTTTCGATTTGTGATTATTAATACATAAAATATCAATGATAAGCGTCGATGTTGAATAAGTTGGGAAGTGGAATCACATTTCATCATCAATTTTTTTATTGTGGAAAAATACAGTAAGAAAAAAAAGTAAAATGGAAAAACGAGAATGCCGGGGAAGTTTTCATTCCGGTTCAGGTGCAGTGAAATTAAATGTAAATGGAACTTGGGAAGTTCCTTTGCTCATGACAAAAGGTTTCTCAACAATATTTTCATCCGCATCTTCCATGTCGTTGCTGGAATTTTCCTCAAACGTTTCGCCAGCAGCAGGTTCAGTTACGGCTTTCTTCAAAAATACACCTGTGACGCAATGAACTTTTGATGATGCAAACTTGAAATTGGCCAAGTAATTGCCGTGTTTTTTTTCGTCCTGGCTCATTTTTTCTCGATAATCACCAAACGTATTTCTCATGGCTTGTCTCTTTCTGATCCAAGCGACCGAATTGTTTTTCAATAAATTGAGAGTTTTCGTGCTGTCCTTTGCTTGCTTCTCGCTCAATTTTCCACTGTGCAGGCCCAATTGCAATTGTTCTATACACCAGCATAATTCTAATTCCATCTGATTTTGCAGTTCTTGGTCAGCCTCGCTGGATGCCACGAGGCTGGTCACCGGACCTGTGTCCACTTGTTTTGGGAGTTGTTTTGGCGTGGATTTTGGAGGGAATTTTCTGCCTCCCTGAAATACCAATGGATATTTCTTTATATCTAACACTTGGATCAAGTTTGATTATGAGTAAAAATTGATCACGTTTGCCCTAGAAATAGCAAAAAAGAAAAAGTGTCATGATTGGAAAATGACGACAATGTACTGAACGAGAATTGGAATAACTTTTCATCAACCATTTCACGAACATAACCAAAAAATCGAGATTTTCTAGTTTTTTTCCTGACAGTATGGATTAATTAAATTTTATTACCGGTTTATATTTGGGAGGCATTCCGCAGGTTTGATCAACTCGAACGACAAAATAATTTAATGCTCTGGTTGTCCAGTGACCCAATAACGCGGATCACATGTGTGTATCGTGAATTTGAAAATATGTCCTTGATCTTTATTTACAAAAATAAATACGTACACACACGAAACCAAAGAGAAGTATTTTCGACAGGAACCTAATTTACCTTCTGTTGGAGTATGAAATTTTGTGATTTGACACAAAAAGCTTTCATAAATGCGAAAGGAAGGACGTAGGATGTGAAAAAATAAATTCTACATGAATTTGCAACATTTTTATTGTATAACAAAAGCTCTCTGCTTATCAATAAATACATATCACTCGAATGAACAAAAAAATATTCTCACAAACATCGAGATTCGTTCTGTGGGTAAATCACCAGAAGACGAATACAAATCACATTTATATAAAATAACATAAAAATCACGATGTGCGCGATTGTACATTTAGCACCAACTTCTTTATACCATAAAGAAGTCAAATGTTTGGTAAGAGTTTACGGAAGCACAGTCAACATTGTAAAAAGTACAGAGAGATCAGGTAAGAGTTTAGTTTTCCCTTGTTCCAAGAAGATAACTGTCCTCGTATTTATCGTCGCGTTTGTATCGTTGTTGACTAACGATGTACACGGTAAGAGCACCGAAAATAATTAAGGTCAGTCCAATCACGTTAATTAAAAGTCCTTCGGTAGGGAGTTGAGCGTATGTTTTCCTGAAAAAAAGGAAATACAACAGAATCGTAGAAAAAATGAATAATCAACTAAACCTTTACGATCGAGAGACACATTTTTAAATCACTTTACGTACGGAATTGAAAAAAAGGCTTTTTCGTTCAGTCCAATGAGACAGGAAGCGATTGCTGCTACGAAACCAGCTGTTCCAAAATATACATGCACAGGCATGTAAGATGCTCTGAGAGAATGATCAATTCCAGGCCATAAGAACGATGTTACTCCTGCCAGCCACTGTGAAGGGAAGAAAATGACATTTTGAGAATAAAACAAAATTACGAAATGAGTACAATTGAGCTGATTGAAGCAAAAGATTGCCTTGGGGTCCTCAAGACCCAAGGTAGAGAGGGTACAGAAATTATTTGACTTCTCGATAATTCCAAAACTCAAATATCAACGTGTAACGAAATGTTGATATCCCTATAAGTGCATATTGGGTCAATCTGACCCAAGGCGTTTTTCAACACGTTGTATTCCGGTAAATATACATTTGCAGTTTATTTTTTTTCCGTAGAGACGTTTTTTGTGATTATCCATATTTTATGGCCCTGAATTTTTTTTTATCAAAACGAAAATTAAATAGCAAGACATTCGTTGCCATTGAATGCCAATCAATTGGGGCCAGAAAAGTTTTGGGGTCAAAACGACCCAGTATGCATTCGAAGGGACAACTCTGACTAACCTGACAACAAAACAAAATAACGCTGGTCAATCCGACCCAACTGTGCAGAGTGTACATGTTGGGAATGGCTTGAAGATTGTGGCTATCGAAAACTGCGATCAAAGCTATTGTGGTCAATAAAACGACAAAAATCATGATTCCGCCGTGAATGAATTTCAAAGTTCTCTTCCTCATGTTCCTTCTGGTTCTGTAAATCAGCATTCCTGCAAAAGTTGAAAAAAACGATAATCAGTTGTGTGTTATTGTGCATTTTGTATTTATCAAGGTTTTTGAGGATCTTTTTATATATTCACCATTTGCATAAAGATATACGAGACCCACAGTCATCAGGAGAGGGTGCCAGTTGAATTGACGGTCAGGATCTTCGGTCCATGCAAAACCACCACGGAAATTGTTCAGCCATACAGCTACAAGGACTATTAGAACTCCACCAAAGAATTCAGTCGCGCCGAGCAACAGGTTAAAGCCACTGAGGTCGCGAGCCTGAACAGCTGGTCCAATCTCATCCATGTCTGAATCAATTTTTGTTTCTTATTCTCTGCATTCAAGTATAAACAAGAAAGCAAAGGAATTACATTCCTATTTATGCATTCTCGATAATCTGTCGATCGGAATGTTCTGGAAATGTTGACAAAGAGTTTGCAACCTCAGAGATCCATGTCTGAATCAATTTTTGTTATTTTTTCATTTTCTTCGAAGTATAAACAAGAAAGAAGGACTCATATCGTTATTTATGCATTTTCGATAGTCTGCCGATCGGAATGTTCTGGAAATGTTGATAAAAACTTTGCAGCCTTCGGGAGTTCGGCGCGTTTGACTGTGTAAGCGATAAAATGATGTAGCGAGGTTGTTATGTACTTTAGAAAGTAATTGGCTGACCTCGCCTCACGGCCATATATCTATTTATTTCCGCGAGAATTGTATGATAATAAATGTTTAGATCGATTCCATCAGGGAACGAAATAATAAAGATGCAGATTTGCGAGTTTAATTCATTTGGATAAAACAACGAAATACGTCAGTGACGAGGCTTTCTTTGATAATGCAAAACATATGTTTTTGACGTTAGCCAAAACATGAAACACTCACTTTCATGAAACATAAAACAAACAGTATCCGGGTTATCCATTCAAAACTCTTTCCAGAACATTGGGATGTCAGATAGATCGATTATTTTTCTAGGATTCTTTATTTCTGATAAACGTAAAAAAGGAAGCGAAATTTTTGTTTACTTTACGCTCCTGTATTGTCAAAGTGAAGCCAAGTGTACGAGCCACCAACTCCAACTAGTAAGATTGTCAAATCCGGGATATTCGTGGGTCGCAGTAGCAAAGCAACTAGTTGAACGGAGACCGCGTGCGCGGCAGCGCTCTTGGCGGCCACTCGGAGAATCATCGTTAAAACCTCAGGGCCGTACGCAAAATTTGTCACAAGACACTTGTCTGTGACGTAATGTAATCGGACCAAAATATACCGGACGGATCGTTGAGAACGTTGAAATTTTCTGAATTTTCAGAAAACAGATTTGCGGGCTGATAAAAGTATCACATCAAAATGGCATTGACTTATTCAAGGTGAAAAAAAATCAAGTTGCTTGAAAATATAATAAAAAGCTTATATTTCCAACTATCTGTCAAAATTTCAATGTTGATCCCCGTTCGGACTTGACACGTTGATTGAGAGTTCTTTTGCTTTTCAGATTGTTCTGCCGTCGCGGTTTGGAATTTCACAATTTTCGGAGTCTCTACACGTCCACGTGAGTTTTCTCTTATTAACATTATTCTCAACGTTACATAACCTCTTTGGAAAATCGATGAAAAAAATGTCACGAGTTTATGGCGAACAGTGCCCGATCGAAATGATGAGAAAATACTTCGTTTCCTCGTTTAACTATTGTCAATCCCATTTCACGTTGACAGCCCCAGAGGGATTACAACTTCGTTGGTAAAATCTACCGCTGTACCGGTGTGTGAAACCCACGACGCCAAAAATGCCCGACTCAAGCGTCCCATGTCGCCGCATCTTACTATTTACAAGTTCCAATTGACGGCTGTGCTTTCCATTACTCACAGAGCAACGGGCATGATTCTTGCTGGTTACGGAATGGCCTTTGCCTATGGTAAAAAGAAATCGGAGGACAATTTTTCAGATTCTTAGGAGCACAAACTCTTTGAGTGCACACTGGGTCGTTTTGACCCGAACAAATTCTTGTCACAGGTTTTCCGGCATTTAATTTTCGTTTCAGTCAAGAAACAAATTTAGGGCCATAACATTTCGATAATTTATTATGAAAAATGTTTCTACAAACAACAAAAAAAACAAAAATGCATATTTACCGGGAATCGACGATTTGAAAAGCACCCTGGGTCAGATTGACCCAATATGTGCTCATAGGAGACGTGCACTCGAAGAGTTTCGATTGAAAAATTGAAAATTCAACTAGAAATCAAACAAATCATTGCAGGAACGCTCTTCGTTGCCGGAGGAATGAGTGGAATAGTTTCATCCATCGATGCCATGTGTTTGCCAATTCCAGTGCTATTCCTGGCGAAATATTTGCTCGCGCTGCCCGCGACTTACCATTATTGGAATGGAATACGTCATTTGGTAAGAAAGATTCCAATCCTCTCAACTTTCTTCCAATTTCATGAAGAATCGGGACGGTTGTTAAATATTTCGGGTTTTTTGTTATCTAGCTATGGGATTTGGGAAAATTCCTGACTCTCAAAGGAGTTTACAGCACCGGGTACGCGATGTTAGGACTGACGGTTCTATCTGCACTGGGACTTGCTGCAATCTTCTAAATAGTTTTATCATTCATTGGCCCTTTGAGAATAAAAGGGTGAAAGATCAAACTTCGGATGTCGCGAAAACATAATTTGTACATCTCGTGTTTAATAGATAAAGTTATTTATTAGTCACTCATCGTAGTTATTCTGCTCTGTCGCGTATCAGTCCAATTTTATTAAATCCTTTTATATAATATTCCGATATTTTTTATTATTTATCGGACCGTTTGCGCACTGAAAATTCTCATCGTTATTTCTTCGTGTCCTCATTTTTCCGAAAATTTGTGCATGAATTTTGGAACAATACTTTTCTTTCTGTTCTCGATTATTCTTTCATTATGAATTTGCGCAAAGTATGCGAAATAAATACTCAGTCTCATGGAAACAGTCAGTAAATGCGATGGACGATAACAGCTGATGGTAAGTTAACTGCTGAACGTCGATAATGACTCAGTCGGTTTCTCCTAAAAAGCGATCGCACTTGCCGACTTCTGCAGCATGGTCGGGCTCGGTGACGATTCATTTTTTTTATTTCTCTAAATGACCCATCAGCGAATTACGGAAGAAAAAAGTCCATGAGCTGGAACGAGGTAGGACTGCGCGGAAGGTCAATAGATCAAACATTGAAAACTGTTATTTCAAAAATCGTATAAACTCGAGTCAGACGGCGCCATGATCGTGGTGGACGGTGCTGCTCCCCGCGGCGTGGCAATGATATCGTTCGGTAGCGCGGGAAACGCTCAGTTCCGGTTTCGTCCTCTTGTAATTCATTGTTTATATTTACAACGGCGGTGACGTGAAATAAACAATAGCATATTGCTTGACAGTGGCTCAGTGACTTGTGATTTTTTATCTTTTGGAATCTTGTTCGAAGTGTGTATAAAGAATTGGAGTCTCTTCGGCTAAACTCTACGAGCGAAAAAGCCGAGTTTTTCGAGATAAAGCAGCTTCAGATTAGCCGCCGGTGAGAGCTCAATTTTCTCAGTGATTGCATGCAAAGTTTGAGACGATAATCGTGTGAATAGACCGTGGATTCTGCATCTCCCATCGATATCTAACGAGATGAACGTAGACATGACTTTGCGACGCCATCGACTAGAAACCGTGGACATGTCACATTTCGAACGCCGTTTTTAGAAGCTCACTCTGTATTTTCGAAGTAATTTTTCCAACAGCTTCACTACGACGATTTTTGTTTAATTGCTGATGCAGTTCCCAAATATTAGAATTTCTTTATGAAATGTTTTTTTGCAATAAAACGTCCGCAACGTCGCGTAACGATGAAGCTATGACAAAGGAGTCATGAATTTTTGTTTCAAACTTTGCACAAAACGATTCGACACTGTTTTTTGCAAGCTATGATTATTATTCGACGTTTTTGTTATACCAATTGCGTTGAGTGCAAAATGTGCTATTTGGGTGGGAAGGAATAGATCAGCCTAAATGAACGATGCGAGTAAAATAATAATTGTCTTACCTCCGGTGGAAAATGTGTCAAAATAATCCATCGAAATAATTTGTTTATTCCCAAATAGCTTACCACTTTTTTCCTTCTTTTTTTCTACAACGATATAATTTTGTTTTGCGACTTTATTAAACGCATACACTTGTGCCGGTATAGAAATATTATACAAATTGGAGAATGGTCCAAACGTAAATCTGCTTTTCCATAAAACTCAAGCAAACTTGAACATGTACAGTTACCAGGGACTATATTACGCGCTGTCTGGACATATAAATTAATATTCATATGTACCTACTGGTGTGATATTTGGTATGATGTATTTATACGAAAATACATACACACGCACATAAATATTTAAATAATTAGCGTAACAAGGTTTTTTGAAAAATGGTTTTTATACAAGCAGCACCCAAAACGAAAATTGTTGAAATACGCAGAAATTAGCGCACTTAGAATTACAACGATACACGTAATAATCATTTATTCTACTTTCCTCATACATTAATGCTTTTTTCTTTTTCGTTCGCTCTCTCACAACTTTTAAACGTTTTTTCTTCGTCTCATATTTACAATTGAGGGCTTTTATACTGCGACTTCGGTACTTTGGTATTTTTTAAAATCAAACGTTCGAAATCGCTTTTATTACACTGAGTTCTAGGATCGTCAGAAATGCAATAACAAGAAAAATGTATGGATTCGAGGCTTCTGGTGTGACGTCATTTACATGAATGCTTTCGACAGATATTTTTATGTAAAACTCAATATAAACAGGGATTTTTAATCTTTTGATTTCGGACTTGTGGTTTGGCATAGCCAATGATAGAATCGTTTGAACTTGGACAACCAGTTACAAAGTTCCATTGCAATTTCGATTATTCAGGTTTGTTATTTTTTTTTTCTTGCTTTCGTTTTGTTCTCATTGTAACATTATAAACTGTACATGGCGATAAAATTTCGAGACTTTGCTCTGACTGCACAAGAAGAGCTTTTCGATGCTCGGACAATTTTGAATGTGCTTTTGAGACGCTCAAAAAGAAGGAACTGCGTGGAAGTTTAGGCGTTACTTTGTGACTTCCATTCGTTTCGAACGACACCATTTTTTTGTTTGCTTTTCATTATTTACATGGGGAAATCTTTGAATTACGAAAGAATTCCGTTTTCGATCCTCGCGGCCATTGTTTATTCTTTTTCGTTCGAAAATGTTCGAGGGAAGAGCACGTTTTCGGTTCTGTCGAGTTTTCGATCAACAGTATCGACTACTTTCTTCAATTATTATCGTCACGTCTGCCTTTTCATTCGCTTTTTCGAAAAACTTGCGCAAATCGTAACTTTTCGATGGTTCGTTTTGTTTCTCTTCGAGTTCTGTTTCTACAATTCTCCTTTGCTTTTGCACTTTTTTTTCGCGTCATATATTATCGTCCTTTTTTTATCTACATCTTAAATTGAGAGGGTAACACTATGGACTTCGCGTCTCATGGTGAAGCGAATCGCTGTCACTCTCGAGATAGGTTACGTAATGATCGTTACTGTCCAACCCGTGTTGCCCCATGTCGTTCGGACCACCACCTTGGTGCAATGGCTCCAACGGTTGTAGCGAACCCCCCCCACTACCATCGTTCATCGGGCCACCTAATAATGCAGGCGGTGGATGCTGAGGCGGACTTCCGTGCAAATCGTAACCGTGCATCTGTGAATAATTTTCAAAAATCCATTTTTATTTAAAATTTCTTAAAAATTTTGATTCTGATGCAATTCCATTGATTTTATATTTTCAATTTTTTATATTTAATGCACATTTCAATATATTTTGAATTCATAAATTATAATTTTATAAATTAAAAATTATAATTTAAAAAATTAGGAATTATGAATAATTTATAAAAAAAATTGTAAATTTGGTAAAATATTTTTTTAAATTTCTATTATTGTTAATCCTGAGTATACCCTTTCGGGTTTTTACGATTCCACTCCACCCCACCCGAAGCAATTTGATATAGGTTTATTATTTAATTATTTAATTAATTAAAAAAAAGAAAAATTAATATAAATTTATAAATTGATGAATTTATAATTCTGTCTAAAAATTGAATTTTTTTTTCAAGGTTTTTGAAATATATTCTCATACCCTGCGGGTTCACGAATGACAAATATTTCTCTTCGTATTCAATTCGAAGGAAAATAACCGTTGTTAATTGATTGAATAATATTTCGAATACGCAACATTCGTGTGTGTTATGTCGAGAGTGGCGAAAGTTTGATTCGAGCGTTCGGTGAATCAAAAATTGAGACACTAGTTGGCGGATTATTTGATAAATTTTCAGAGGTTTTCAATATTTGAAATGTTGTTTACTCACCTGAGATACTAAATGGTAAAAAGGCGGGGCATTCGGATCGAGCCTATCGAGATCTGGGTGGGATACGAAATCCGAAAGTGCCTTCCAGGGTGGTTGATAAGCTTGTACCTCGAGAGGCGTCATACTTATTGGACTCTCGTGTCGCACAGGACTGCTTGCGACCATTGGTATTCCGTGCATACCGCCAAAGCTCAGTTTTCGCCCGTCCTGTAACGGAAAATACTTCGTAACGTTAAACGTACATTCACGAATCGTCAAAAAATATGAAAAATAATTAAGATTTTACAAAATGATCATAAAAATCATAATTTTCGTCAAGAATTTCCAACAAATCTTGAAAGATTTTGTCAAAATTGACTTTCGATCGATTTTATAAACGGGCAAAAAATTTCCAACAAATCTCGAAAAATCGGTAAAACATTAAATTTCGATCGATTTTACGAAGAAATAAAAAGATTTTCGTAATGTTTATAGGGTCGCTTACCTTTTCCTGTTGCATTTGCTGTTTCATGGCGATGGTTTTTTTCTTGTCTTTGCATCTCTTGTTCTGGAACCATACCCTGATGACACGAGGACTAAGTCCGGTCATTTCGACGAGTTGTTCCTTCATAAGAGCGTCTGGCCTTGGATTCGCAGCGTAGCACGTTCTCAGAGTGTGCAATTGTTTCTCGTTTAGAACTGTTCGCACCCTCGTTGGTTTGCCGTCCGAGCCACCGCCACTTTTGTGTCCTCCAGAGCCACGAGGTCCGCTCAATGCCTTGTGGGATCCGCTCTCTGATCCCGAATCTGTCGAATTTCCATTCGCATGATTAATACGAGGCGATAATTGATCATTTGAAAAAAAAATCGACACATTAGTCGAATTAACGAGTAAGATAAAAAATAAATGGGGATGAGAATCGAAACGGTTATGAGCTTGAGGTAAACATGAAATATATACGAAAACTTATTCGTTCATGAAACGTTGTCAATGACTAATTAGAACGATCGAGATGGCTCGTGAACTAATCAGCAATCTCGGAAATAATCGAGATCGTCTTTGAGTAGGTTTAATCCTTTTATATAAACCGCGGAGCTCGTTGAAAAGGCTGTGTGTAAGGGAACCGCTATCACGGTGGATATTTGATCAATCGTATATTTTATCTTGTAACTTATATCCGTTCTGATAAGGCCGACATTTACACTGGAGAAGGTAACAAATAAATACATAGAAATGGCGATTCGATTGGTAAGGCGGGAGAGAAAAATAAAAAGATTTGTCTAGAAACTCCGCGGGGATATTTGCAATGTTCATTACGTAAGCGTGATCGCTGAGGTAATTGGAGGGAAAGCCTCAACGTCGCGGTAACTTTAGAGGCCATCAAAGAGGAATAAACGAGATTTCGATTAAAATCCGAATGGCTTTTGCGATGTGAATTCCAAAGCATAAAACATTCGATTTATTGATCCAAGTGTAACTTGTGATTCAGCGCTAAATCCGCAAGTCGAGTGTCCTCGTTTTTTTCCAACTCCAAATGACCGAGCGGAAGCGCATGATATTTTTCAACAACAAAAATCACAAATCTTTCTCAATTATTTCGATTAACGCGAGCCAAACTTTTTATTGCACTTTTTATCGGTTGAAAATGACAGTATTTCTCGTGGTCGGTTACGCGCGGAGTTCAGAGCTGAAATGAACGCGAGAAGGAAAAGCAAAGCGAATCCTCACGATGTTGAAGTTTGGATCGTTGGAATGCAACGAAATTTCGTTTTTTCTTGAGCAAATCTCGAGATTCTTAATGAATATTTGGTTAGGACAATAAAACGATATTTTTTTAGGTTCCAACGACAAAACCGGTACGAGAATTGTCATGGTTTTTAAAATTGAACAAATAATTAATAGAAAAACGTATTTTTCGTTGGATCCCGACGTTGCGAACTTCAGTGCCGACGAATCCTCTTGCATGTATGGTTTTTCGGGTTCTCTCGTGTACTGGTAATTCTTGACACGATAGGTTATCGGGCTTGGAGAAAAATGCGGAGCAAAAGAGCGCATCGAAGAGCAAAAAAGAGTAATCGTGGGCATGGGAGGACGATGCGGAGAGGTCCGAGGGAGGGTCCGGTGCAGGTAGAACGGAAAATACACATCTGCAGCCACGTATGTATTTATGTGCATAAGAATATATAGGTAAAGAAGCGATTTGTGGGTCCAAAGGATGGAGGATGATTTTTTGTTGTGTGCCGCGCGCGCGACGGAAGGTCCAGTCACGTCGTGACGTCGTGTTCACGACTATTTACCTTTGGGTAAAAACAGAAGGCCGCGAAAGAGACTCGCGCGGGAGAAAAAAGCCAGCGAGAGAGTGAGAGAGAGAAAAAGTGAGAGAGGACGAAAACGAAATCCGGAGCTTATCGCGTCCCGCGCGAGTCCTAACCAAATACCGACCTCGCAAAGTTGACCTCGGGGTGAAAAAAATAAAAGGAATAAGAAAACAAGACGCTGATCGGAGCGAAACGAAAATAAGGACTTTTTTCGAGTCAGTTGAGAATACGCGGGGGAGGAGAAGCGCTCGCGAGGGGGGACAGATTTCAACACCAAAAAAGAAATACAAGTAGGTGGACGTAGATACATGAATATTTCTATAGATATATATCAACATAATATCGAACAGATTTGAGGCTGGACGGTTTCGAAGAAAAGAGATAAACGGGGGAGAAGACTGTAAAAAGACAAATGGCGGAGGAATTCTTGTCGCCAAGTTCCGCGACGTCTATATATTTTCTCTTCGCACTTTCGAACCAAAAATCATTTCATTTTCGCTGCACACATTATTTCCGTCTTTTTCCGCAAATTTCAACAGTCATTCAAGTTTTCCAACGATGGTCCATGCGTCAGCGTGCACCGCTACGTTCGTGTGCACTTCGTTCTGAATCAACAGTTTGCGTCTTTTCGAACGTGCATGAAATATTTTTGAAAATGTTTGAATTCATTGAAAATGTCAATACTTTGGCAAGTGTCTGGCGGAGCCTAACGAGCGTTTCGAAAGATCGGGCAACTCGTAATCTTGCCGTGGGGACATTTTTCTATTTTTATTCCGAATCGCGATTTAGTCTGGAATTTGCTATATGCAGCGAAATCGTTACACGATTCTCCGGATAAGATTATACGAAATGCGGATACCGATCGCACGAGTTTCTCACGATAATAACGCATCTATATATATTATCAGTGTGTGTGTGTGCGTGTATGTGTGTGTTTGCGTTGTGTATGTAGCGCGTGAGGCTCGTAACGCAAGCGATATCTTTCGGACTCGGAGCACACAGTTTGCGCGGTATGTGCGTTGTACTTGGTCGTCGCTTCGTTCCCGATATCTTTCTCTGTTTGACCGAAAGCCTCTACTATGAGGACACGCGCGGTGTGCGGTGGTCTCGCGGCGGCTCATCATCAAAGCAGAAATGCCGCCTTTCCACGCAATGGACGCAACTTCTCGATCTCTTTCCCCCTTCCTCCCTCTCTCTCTCTCTCTTTCTCTCTTTCGCTCAAATCACAGCCTCATGATCCCAAAGTACGCAATCGATGCAAGACTACTTCGCATTTAACTTCCTTCCTTCAACGAGCTTACATATATTATTAATTTGAAGAAATATCCCTTCTAGTTCAAACTGGGTCGTTTTGACCCGAAAAAATTTTCCGTCACCGATTGTTTGGCACTTAATTTTCGTTTTCCACGAAAAATTAATTTACGCCCGTAAAATTTGCAGAATTTACTACAAAAAACGTCTGTACAAGAAAAAAAAAACTAAAAATGCATATTTACCGAAATACAACGGTTCGAAAAACGCATTGGGTCAGATTGACCCAATATGCACTTATAGGGCGTGTGCACTCAAAGGGATATATTGAGATAAAGGAACTTGCCAGATCCTTGTTTTTTTTTAGTTTTATCCTTCGTTCCACTACGATTTTGATGGCAAACGCTGGATCATTGATTTTCTCTAAGGACATTGTTTAAATTTTACGTTTTTTAAATATTTCATTGTTCGCGTCAGATGAACGATGGAGTGTGTGGGCAATTAGTCATTTTTTTGGTCCGATCAGTGACGAGAGCTCAAGATTTAGAAGCAGATTTCTAATGAAAAAAAAAGAAAGAGAAGTTTTTCTTTCTCGTTCGTATCGAAGTGATTCATATCGAAAAACGAGGAGAAAAAACTTGGTTGTCGATTCGTAAGTTTAGTAACGATTTTAGTTTCGGTTACGATGGTTGTTTCACGAGTTTCGTCCGAGTTGGGGTTTCGTGCCATTTCGCTGCGGCGTCCCTGATATAAATATAAACATATCTCCTTCATGATATGAATGAGGAGGATAAAACGGATTATCCTTGATCCCTGGCTGTCTCGGCTTGAAACTTAATTCTTTTTACACGATGCATTATCCTCATACCCAAGTATATCGATAAACACACAAGCCACGCGTAAATGTATTCCTGTATTTATATCGTGAAAATAAATCAACATAAAAAAAGGGAGTAATTCGTGAGGCCGAAAAAAAGAAATGAATAAGGGGATCGAGAGAGAGGGAGAAAAAAAAATTGACATTACGAATAAAGAAATATAAAAAAAGGAATGAAAAAGAGGTCCGGGTGTCCAGAAGCAAGCAGCGGTGCAACAGTAGTTGGCAGGTTGGTGTCACATTTGACACCTAATATCCTCGTCGTAAAAGACTGGTCCGAACGACCCAGCCACCTTCGACACGTATCCTCGTATTCAGTCACGGCACCGTCTCCACGCATCGGCTTAACCCTTTTTTTCTCTCTTCTCTTTATAATATATAATACACGTGCATAAATATATGACCTACAGGCTCTTCCATGTCGAAAAAAAAACATTTCTCCACTCGATAGTTACTGCCCTGAGAATTTCGATTTTTTAATCGAACGAAATAAATAAATTCAGTGAATTTCAACGAGAAAAATTTGCTTCACTCCAGGCAACAAAATGAGCGCGACTTTTCTGTTAATTCGGGAACGAGCTGCTGCTTGGAGCGACTGATCTTTGATGGAGACAGAAATTGTAGTCGGAGCCACCATTTTTTAGTTCATAATGTAAATGAAATTGTTGACGACGTGCATTTTGTTTCTTCGGATTTTTTTTTCTTTTTTTTTTATTCCAGTAAAACCTCGTGTACAGAACGTACTGCCTACTTTGTTTACGTTCATATATATATATATATATATACAATGCAAATACAAGTATATTGGTATGTACATAATATTCTCTACAGATAGAGGAATGTGTGTAGATAGTTTATTACTTAGCGATGATGAATAAGGCATTCTGGCCTTTCTTTATTTTTACTGTCGTCTCGAGAAAATTCCACGAGTTCTTCTCTAAATACGTATAAAACGTGAATGTAATATAGGTGTGTATGTATTGTCTCTCCCCGCTACCCTTCGTTACACCTTCTACACTTGGCAAGATAAATAACAATAGCAAACGATCGTGATAAAATGAAGAAATATTGAGGAATGGCCGTAGTGTTTTTTTCTCTCATTGGCTCCTTATCGTTGGAGCAAAAAGCCCTCGCGTGTGTCAAGCGTTTATACAAGAATTAACGCCTTGTCTGTGATTTTTTCACTTCTGCTTCTGAAATCACGCGCTTCTTTTACGCGCCTTTTTCTCCATTTATTATCATTTTCTCTCTCGGCAATCTCATTCTGCGTATATCATCGATTCAAACGTTTCTCCAAAATTTACGACTCTCGACCCTTCGTTCTCGCACCTTGGTGGGATATTGCCGTGTCACTTGGCTTGAAATTACACCGAAGAATCATCGTGTACACCGCAGAGACTCGTGGGGAATACTATTTGAAAAAAAAAAAATGATGCTGGACCGGAAATTCCAAAAATATAATTTTTTAGCATCTTTTCGGAATAAAAAAATGGTTAATTTTGATGAATATTATTATCGGATCCAGTTGGTAAATTAATCCGGGTCAAAATGACCCAGTGTGTCGGGGAATGGTTGACGAAAATTTGATTAATATTCTTGCGTGTCGAAAACGACGAAAACTTGACATTACAAAAGCAAAGGCTGTTACAGCTTCGTAATTCCGAATAATCCAAGTCAGCAGTATGTTCTACGAGGGACAGTTACGATGTGCTTTGTAGTTATTTTCGTTGGGATTTTGGTTCATCACTTCGGTCAAGCTTTCTAATTATACTTAGTACGCAAAAGAACGAGAGCAAGGGATTGAGAGCTTCAATTATCAACACGCAATTACGTACACCCCGGTTATCCCAGCTTCGCATTCCCTGGGCTCCAAATATAGCACCGCGGACCTTTATTATCTCCCTCGAACCCTTCGCGCAGTCGACACATTCTAATCCTCCCCTAACGCACACTAATAAACGCACGTCAAGAAGTAATGCAACCATTTTCCATGGACAACTTATTTTTCCATAGAAATTGTAAACTAAAAATAATCTCTCCCTGGCGATACGTTCCGTCAATTATAAAAATCGTGCGATAAAAAATTTCAAGATGAAATCTATTTCGAGATTGTGGCGCGATTATTCAAAAGTTTTTTTCTGCATACAACAATTTTCCATCTTTTCGAATTAATTTTCAAACAACTGGAGAAGACGGAAATTCAATACATCGTAGAAACATTTTTCAAAAGTTTCAACCTCAAGACATAAAATCGAAACAAAAACAAACGAAATTATTGTTGTTTTTTTTAATTTCTGAAAATTGGCAGGAAATTCTGTTTGTTTCGTTGGATCAGCCGATTTTTCTGAATGTATCGAAATCGCTTTTTTGGGAGTTAATCAGTGGCGAATGACGAAGGAAAAAGGCTTGATCGATATTGGAAATTGGAGCTGGATTGAGAGAAGGAAATGTTAAAATACATGAAGAAAAACTCACCGGAGAGAGAACCATCGTTGGGGTGCAAATGATGATTGTTGTTGGTGAGGGAAGCGTTATTGTTGTTCTCGTTGCTGGGTGCGGTAACGGTACACAATTTGCCACCCTCGAGTACATCGTGGTCATGTCGACAGAATAAACCGTCGTGTCGTAATGCAAACTCATCACCGGTCGTCAACGGTCTCATGCAGGCCGAGCACCGAAAACACTCGATGTGATAAATCTTGCTCTTGGCTCTCATAACGTAGTCCGTTTTGCTGAACGACTGGCTGCACTTGTCGCACTTTGCACCGAACAAACTGCGTACATTCATAATTTCAAAAATTAAAAAAACAATCAAGGACGACAATTTATTTAAGAAATTATGTTAACCCTCGAACTTGGGGTCAAAAACGACCCCGGACGACTTTATATCCCGCGCCCTGTCTCCCTTCGTTCTCCCGTTTTTTTAAATCATTTTACCGCATTTTTCACTAATTTTTTTACTTCAAGCAATATTGCCCCAGCCTCAAGTGATCCTGCATCAAAAAACGAAAATAATGAGACCAAGTTGAACGCTTTGCGTTAAATTTTTTCGGAGATATGAATTTTTCAAAATTGGGGCTCTATTTATGACGTGAATCGTTTCTCCACGAATATTCAGCGTTCGGTTTTGCTTTTTCTACATTTTTCTCTTGAATAGAGAAAACAATCGCTAATTGATAGGAAATTGACAGGTTTTTCAACAAAATACACAATTAGTTGAATCGTCCTCTATAATTTTGTTCAAATTTAGGGATCGACGTTGATTTTTCAGTGTCATGAATATCGAATGGTCGGTCGTATAGAATGTGCTCGAAAGAGAAGGTACAGAATGACGTTTTAACGAGAGAATGATTGAAATGACGTAAGGAAATAATGTAATATTATTAGTGACATAAACGTGGCACAAATCGAGTATAAAATTAATGGGTTTAACTGGTGAGCGAATATCAGCTCGCACATTGGTGGGACGTAATATATCTGTGTATAGTGTCTCGTAACTATAAAACGTGTCCTCGTTTCCCCTGGCGCATTTCATTCAAACTGTACAAGACAGAAACTAACAAACTGCACGTCCGCGCGCCCGTCACTCTCGCGTCTCGTTTTTATTTTCATTAGTTGTTTTGTTTTACTCATCACTCGTTTTTTCCTCTCTCGCATTCTTTAACTCGGGTGTTTTCCCCAGCGCGCGGCAATTTTTTTCCGCTCGCTTCACGTCCCATCTTTTTATTTTCACAATTCTTTCTTTCATTCTCGCGTCCGACAGTAGATTTACCCGTCCGTCTATCGCGCGCCCACCAATGCAACCCTTTAACCGGATACGCGTGTCGACTTCTTGTCGCTTCGACCCACCGTTGAATGATCGATTTAAATAAACACACGCGAACGTCGCTTCCTCGACACACACACATGACTTTTTTTCCCTTTTTTTTTTTATCTCGAAGAGAAAAACTCTTACGTCTGGCCGAGAATGACTTCATGGCGAAACGGAAATTCGACGCTGGATCGAAATTCGATTGAAATAACAAAGGCTTCTCGATTTAGAATCGCGTTTTTTTAAACTTCTGCGAAGCATATTTGAGAAAATTGTTGGCCAAGGATTTCCACAACGTTGATAAAATTTTCATCGAAATTTCTGACGTTATTACGTTGCGAAAAAAATTGAGAGGCTTCAGAGATGAATCACTAGCGAGCGAGAGCGAAGTTGAAAAATTGAAAAATACGTACCTAACGTAATCACGTTTGCAGTAGGTCTTGCCGTCGCGTACAAAACACGTGCAGCTTTCATCAAGAAATTGCTTACATTCGGCGCACTTTAGACAAGCGGCGTGCCATTCGAGATCGGGTGCGACCCTCAGAATCCACTGGTCGTGAATTTCTCCGCCACAGCCGACGCACAGTGAGCTTTTTCCTGTAGGAACAAGTACTTTCTTTAGTCTTCTGAATTTTTATGTTTACGAGGACTGCACACAGCCTCTGTGAGTGCACATTGGGTCAATCTGACCCAAGGCCTTTTTTAACCCGTTGTATTCCAGTGAATGTGAATTTTTGGTTTTTTTTTGTCTCCAAAGACGTATTTTGTATTAAATTCTCCATATTTTATGGCGCTGAATTTATTTTTTGACAAAAACGAAAATTGTTAAGTCAGAAAGTCAAGTTAAGTAAGGAAAAATCTGCCAAGTCAATAAATGCCAAACAATCGGTGACAGAAAATTGTTCGGGTCAAAACGACCCAATGTGCACTCGATGGTTAAAGATAAACGCATAAATTTTATGTGTTTAACCCTAGAACGGTAATCTTCAAGATGACTTTGAATCCCGAGCCTTTCTCCCTTCGTTCTCCCGTTTTTTAAATCGTTTTACCACAATTTAGACTTATTTCTTCACTCCAAGCAAAAATGCCCCAGGCTCCCATGATCCTGCATGAAAAAACGAAAAAAATGAGCCCAACTTGAACTCTTTTCGTTGAATTTTAGCGGAGATATGAATTTTTCAAAATTGGGGTCATTCATGACCCCGGGTTACCAGAATAGAGGAAAAAAAAATAAGGTTACCGTTCTAGGGTTAATCTTCTTTATTTATCATAGTCTTCGGCGTGCAATTATTTTTCCAACCACTACGAAATGCGCCGTTATCGTAAAACAGAGAAAACAATCGCGAAAAGCCGTTAACCAGCGAGGTATTTACCGAAAGTAATTACCCGATCGTTTAGCTCAATTACTTCGCTCGGTATTATCGCAATTGGACTATTATTTCGGAAAATAATTTGTCGTACCGACATGCTGTTAGACCTTGTGTGACGCTCGGGGCAAAAATTAATTGACAGATTAATCACATGTTGGAAAACATATCCGCGTAATAAATATTGGCGCGAACGACCTCAGTGCGCAGATCTTATCGACCTCGCGGACAATAAGTTTCCACTGCTGCGCCTTCGAGTCCTGCTCGTATATATTATGAGAACTAATTGCTCCAATAGAACGAGTCCGAGCGATCGAACACAACTGGCTTTACAATCAATATGAAATTCTTGATAAAAAACATTTTTGATCGAACTAAATCAATTTTTTTTGCAAAGCGACACGCTGGCTTCACTAATTATTCAATTTTTAAATATTTTTATTGGCAAACGGTGTAATTTATCCAACAATTATGCATGCCATCATTTCATCTTATCTGCATAATATTTAGTTGGACGTGCAGTATGAAATTTTTCGATTGAGAAAAATAAATTGCGCCTGATGAAATTTTTTTTTAAATTTTAATGAAAAATTGATAAATGCGTGAATAAATCGATAAATCGGTAGATCGATAAACATACGATGATTGAGTAAATAATGAAATAAAGATTGAGGATCTTTGGTACATGCTAATCGCGCGCGTTTTTATTTGAATAATCTTGTGGCTCGCGATCCTCGAAGATCTGAAGGAATATCCGAGTCTGCCTCATCTCCCTCTCTCCTCGTCCCTTTCCCTCTCTTTGTTATTCCGACTGGAAAGAGAGGAGGCGTAGAGGCGAGACGTAGGCGGTACATTCGAAGATGATTTTGTGCGCCTCGCAGGGATTCCCAACAGACTCCACCCAGAGGAAATTCCTGTCGGCGCGCGCATTTTCTCCGAAAAGGTGAGCAAGGGGATTCCGTCGACTATAGATTCAACGGCGGGAGGGAGGGGGCTTGGCCAAGAGAGGGGAAATGCTCGAGTGTCAAGAGTGCGCAACGGAACCAACGCACTGTCGCGGCGTCTGCGTTGTGCGTCGGAGCTCCTCGGGCGCACGCGTCTCTCCGGCTTTTCTTTCAACCTGCTTCCAGTCCCGAGCAATAGTATCATCGACGTGACTGGAATCGCTAATTCGTTTAATATTTCAAAATCCTGAATTTTAGATTCAATCAGAGCCAAACATTTTTCTCATCATTTTCGAAATACCAAAACAAAATTCGTTAATATGCAGAAATATTTCAAAAAGGTAATTTTTTGTTCGTTTGAAGAAATCATTCGAAAATTCATGGCGAGAAATTTTACAAAATCACGTTCTCCTTCTAGGAATTGCTAAAAAAAAATTTCCCCAGGGATCCGATAAATGAGAAACGAGAAACAATGAAATTTCTGGCTCCAATAAAATGTTGTCGCTCGCTCCAAAACGCGATGCAGGTTTGGCGCGATCTTTGGTTCTCCGTGTAAGCCAAAGCTACGGAATCGAATACGCGAAATTTATCGAACGCTGCGGAGTATCGAAAGAATCGGAGCAAAAAAAAAGCGAAAGATACGTAGCGCAGCATCGCACCGCGAGAGAAGCGAAAAGAAGTCGAAGAATAAAAAACAACGAGAAACAGAGAAATGGAAAAAAAGTCGAGCGTAAAATAATCGCGAGAAATAACACGGGCAAGCGTTTTTTTTACAAGACGTGAAACTTGTTCGAGGATTTGGAAACGTTCAGCTAGCACGGTGGTCGTTGGAGTTTCACGATATCACATACGTATATAAACACACACGTGGATATTCCGTAGCTCACAAGCAGAAAGGCACAAGCTCGGAGATTTCCTTCTCGAATTAACGCAAAACGAAACTTTTCGTTCCTTCGCAAAAAATTCACGTATGTCTGTGCACAAAGTACGTGTACGTAAAATACTGAATCGTGGCGGATGCTCTCGTGGCTGCTGCAGATTTGGTCGATCGGCTTCTCCCTTTTTTCTTGTACACGATCTCCTGCGGCCTGTATATCCTACTATATTGTTATCGACGTAACACGAAGCGAGCACAGTCACTGGCATGTTTTTCTTCCGTAATAAATAACTTTGAAGAAAAACACTGCACGTCAATGGGTTACGAACGTTCGGAAGTGAATCTTTGTCGAAAAATGCCGATAAAAATGCATTCGCAGTCAATTTTCAGGTTCTATCGCGATCTTTTTTGTTTTCTCGGTCTTGCAAGATGGTTTCTGTTCGTTTTTTCATAAACTCTGAGAAAAAGACGGAAAACAGCGCAGGCGATTGTCAATAATTGAAAAAATAAAATACAACTGATTCGGAGGACGGAAGTCAGCTCGTTGGACTCGAAATCTCCCATATATCAATATACATACACAATTGCACATTCGTAGATTCGTGTATGTATATGATGATTCCAGTGACCACCGTGAAATTTCTTTCCGCTTGTACAAGGAAATGAGATGAAAAAGGGATAAAGATGGTGAGAGGAAGGGAGGGCGAGAGAGAAAGAGAAATTGGGATCGGGGAGAGGGAAAGAAGGACAGGAGTCGGTGGCGGTGAGGGCAAGGTCGGTCAGGATCAAAGGAGATCGAACGAGAGTGTTGGCGGCGTCCCATTAGCTTCCAACGACGAGACGACCACCTCGCTTCGTGTCTTCCGAAGAGCCGCATAGGTGTGTGTATGTCGTACGCGACATAAACCGAGCGAGAAAGAAACAACAGGCGCGCGATTCCAAGCAAGTTTGTACGTTGAGAAGAGCGAGAGAGTGGCAAAAAGCACCACCGACTAAATGAGAGAATGAGAAAGAGAAAGTGAGTACGAAGAAAAACGTGAGATTAAAAAACGTAAGAGAGGAAACAAAGTACAACCACGAGGCAGGAGGACACGAGTTGCTCCCGAGGAGCAAGAATATGTAGCCTCGCTGTGCAAACAAATTTCCCTTTTTTATAATAATAATACTATATTTGTATATGCACGAATTCACAAAACGACCAAAAGCCAAAAACAAACATTTCATTCTGAAAAATAAAAAGATCGAGTCTATTCTTGGAAATCCATAGAATTTCGCGTCTCGTTAAATTGTTAAACATTTTTTCTCAATTTTATTCAACTTCTGGAATTTTATAAATAAATTCTTCAAAATCGTTTTTACAGCTCAAGTTTTTCTTCTCGAAGTATAAAAACTTTTTTCCACTCGTTTTTTCAATTACGAGGACGCAGTCTGTAATAAAATCCTATCGAACCGAGTTTTCCTTTTTTTCGAATACGTCGATGCTGATTCACGTACATCGAGAATAACGGAATAAAGGGTTGAGCCTGTCATCTGCAGAGCATTTTCCCCTGTGGTTACTCACGTACAATGAGCTCGCGGATCGTTTACTCGCACTTTCTAACGACGCTCGTAGGGTGATAGTATTATATAATTAAGGGCTTCATCTAACCATGATCGCAACCCCAATAATTTGCTTATCAGTGCGTGCAGCCCAGATTCGCCAATATATATAGATATCTGCTAGGAAATCATGTTCAGGAGAAAAATAGAAGATTCAGCCTTTCGAGTGCATACTGGGTCTTCTTGACCCCAGCAGTTTTCTGTCACCGCGATTCTTTGGCATTTAATTTTCATTTTCGCAAAAAAATAAATCCAGGGCCATACCATGAATAATTTTACACAAAACTAAAAATGCATATTTACTGCAATACAACGATTCTAAAAACGCCTTGGGTCAGATTGACCCAATATGCATCCAATCAATTAACCCAAACAATTCGTCGAATTAGTCGAATATGGATTTTTCGTTAAGGAAATTTGTAATTGTCTAATTTACTTGGAGATTCATTGTTCGCGCAGTGAAAGAATCCCTGATTGGTCAGTTTGAGGGAAATATCGATCCGGGATTTATTTAATTATGGCTAATTCGATCAGGTGAAATTTAATCGACTAGTGCCGAGATCCGAATTTCCATCAGATTGCCTCCACGCTCGATTTGGATATATATAAATATATGCCGAGCAAAAAGTGGAATGAGAGAAAATAATAGTGGGAAATTTGGGTGTGAGAAGGACGCAGCGAAAGGAAAGGACGAACACGGGAAGAGAAAAAGAATGGTGGCGAGAACGGCGCCGAGCCGCGTGTCGTCGATGTCTGCTTGGCAGTTCAGAGACGCCGACCGGGTGTCCCGCGCGTTCCTTCGGTATTTCATTAACACCTTCGCTAATTATTTTCCTCCTTTTTCTCTGGCTCTCCTCTTTCCATAGTCCCGCTTCTTCCAGTTGCATACTCCGATTTATCTCCCCCTGCCCCTTCCTCCCCGCGCGTTGGAAAGATTTCATCTTGAGCTTCTTTTGTAAGATACTAATATCCGGGAATCAAGATTTTGTCAAATGACATTTATAGCCGGGCGTCGACAGCTCCCAAAATTAACTCATACATTTGTTCCATCATTTATTTCTTCCTCTCTCTTTTTTCTTTCAACCCTCCGAACAAAATGATGTTCCGCTCTTTGACGTCCGACATATCGTTCATTTGTCACACGAGACCTTCTTCGATTATTATCGCTATTCGAAAAGTTGCAATCAACGTTTTTCACAATTGCGTGGACGCGTCGATCCTTCATAATCGTCATTTTTGCATTTGCAATTTTTTTTTCTTGTACCATTAGCGCAATTACTATCGATTGCCTATTTTTCTAACGTCATTTTGACTCATACCAGTGAAAACAAGATAAAGTGTTGAAAAAATGCAAAGTTGGAATTGTGTTTTTTTTTTTT